>FIZR01016237.1:0-10001 GCA_900060175.1 Ferrisia virgata
TTTTTTTTTTTTGGCCTTTTTTTTTTTTTTTTTTTTTTTTTTTGACTTATATGCTATATGAAAGTCAAGGCGTAAAATTCTTTTCAAGTTTTTTTTTCTCGTTCCACTTTATACGTGTGCGCATTATATATTTGTCTGAAATAAAAAGAAGTGAGAGAGATTTTCCAAAGGTAACAGATTTTTTGATCCGAGAGTGCTATTTCGAGTAATCTAATAACTTGGTGCTTTTTATTTTTGTTCCTTTGGCAGAAGAGTCAATTACCGGAGATTCGACTCGCTGATATATTCACATACTGAGAGATATATCGTAGGGAAAAGGTGTATACTTTTATGGTGAAATTCTACGCTTCATGTGGTAGAATATGTATAGGTATAGGTAATATTGCCTGTATAATCGATATGAGTACTTATACTTACCTACACTATTTGTCATAGGTCTCGGTACCCCTACAGCGACATGTCAAAATAAAATTTTTTTTCAACTCGCGATTATTCTGTCCTGGAAAAGTCCAAACCTAGGACTATTATACATTTTTGGAAAGCTCAGAGTCTCTACTTTCTGAAAATGTATTTGATTTTTAAAAAAAGAGTATAATGAGAGCCTTATAGGCAGCTGAAAAATTTGAAAATTTATAGAAATCGATTTTTTCTGCTCAAAAGTCATACCCCTGTTATTTTTGCTCTCGTAAAGCTTTTTTCATGATTTTTTGATATTTTGTACACTAAAGCTCTCTTTCTCCGTTCTTTCTAGTGGTTTTCGTTTTCCTGCGTTTTTAGTATTGTAATTTTGTGTTTCAATAAAAGTAAATAGTCTTATGTATTCAGGAAAAAGTTTACTTTCACGTGACGTACTTGGTAGTTATAAATTAAAATATGATTGAAAACGTGGCCATGCAAAATCGAAAATGATTTGTAAAAAAATCCAAAACTCTGCCGTTTGAGTGAAAGTTGAACAACTTTAAAACTAATTTCATTTTTTCCCCTACATATAGAATTTCAATTTCCTATCTCAATTGGAAGAATAGATAGAAAAGACACAGTTCTTTTTTCAAGGTGAAAAAGGGGAAAACCTCTCGTATCACCCTTCCTAAGCTGATTTTTGAATATGTTGTACAACTTGGGATTGTCTATCAATTGGCTCCTAAAAGAACAACCGATTTTAGTCACCCAGCACACCCTGATTTGCAAATTATATGGTAATTTTTTCAGCCTGATTTTCTGCCATATTGTCAATGAAAACTAGGCCATTACAGTCTGATCTGCCTACGGCGGATGAGGGAAGAATATCAACGAAATTTGTTTTGTGGTCCTAGAAGACCATTGCAACCACTTTAGGCCTTGCCAGGTATTTATTTTTTCATTTTTTTTACAAAGACTAAAATCATTAACTCCGCTCTACACAGATTAAAATTGCTCCAATTCGGTCGATCGGTCCAGTTTGGCGGCGAATTAGTAGATATATATATGAAGGAGGATGACCGTGGATCAAAATTCAGTTATGTCCAAATTTGGAGGAGGGTGTGCTGAGGGGCCAAAAATTGTTCCTTTTCGAATCAGTTGATAAAGAGTTCAAAATTATTCAATATATCCAAATCTCAACCTCCTAGGTCAGTTAGGATGGAAGATATGAGGGCATGATCTGGAAAAAGGACTATTCCTCCTTCATCAAATTGACCTGGGAAATTGACATTTGGTATGCACATTTAGTTGGGGCCCTAAATATGCTTTTTGGCGGTTTCGACTTATCAGCCTCAGTGCACTCCGTCACAACCCCTAAAATGTGGGCTTTTGGTCAGTTTTTTCCCCCTGAACACTAAAATTATTTACTCTGCTAGATACTGACCAAAATCGCTCCTATTCGATCATTCGGCTTAATTTGGCGGCGGGTTAGATATATATGAGTGTGGATAACCTAGGGTAAAAATTCAGATATGCCCAAATTTGGGGGAGGGGTTGCTGCGGAGCCAAAAACACAACAATTGTTCTTTTTGAGCCAATCAATAGAAAATCCAAAGTTATATAAGTTGTCCAAAAATCAATTTCTAAAGACAATTAGAAGGGGAGATATAAGAGTTCTCTCCTTTTTTGACCTTGAAAAAAAAGCTGTCCCTCCTCTATCTCTTCACCAAATTCAGTCAGGAATTTGAAATTTAGTAGTATGCGGACTTGATAAAAAGTACTAGATGTGCCTTTTGAATGTTTCGACTTTTCAGCTTCATTGCACCCCCTCGTAGCTCCAAAAATGCGATTTTTTGGTTGGGTTTTCTTATTTTTTGAGTCTGTTTCTCGCATAATTACCCTCCAAAGTGAGCTTAGAAGTTAAAATTTGATACGTACATGTAATAGGGATCCTAGAGAGTGTTTAAATTTAGTCTGACCTGGATACCTAGATCAATGTTTTTGAATAATTTTGAGAAATTTAATTTTTATCTCAATGCTCTTTCCATTGATGTGCCCTATGAAGGAAAAATTGGTAGATTGAAAAAACTAAGCCCGAATTCGTGCTCAGCGGTCAAACTATCCCGATTTAGACACTTCATAAGATGATTTTACTCAAATTTGAAAGTTTCATTTCGAAATTAATTTTCAATGGTTATTGAAATAATTTTGAGATAAAATTGAGAAATTTGAAATTTAAGAAAAACCGTTGAGCAAGGTTTCTAAATCGGGGTAATTTGACACACTGAAAGCGAATCCGAGCTCAGTTTTCACGTTCTTCAATTTTATTTCCTTCGATTGATGAGATATATAATTATTTTGAGTCTTGTCTATATTTTTTTTCGAAAATGAAAAATTTCGGGATTTTTTCAAAGCTTTAAATGATTATAACTTCGTATCTGAGAGAGATAAAGGGATGAGACCGCCTCCATTGAAAATATTGAGTTTGGTTCATCAAACCAGAAGCGTAGCCCAGAGGGGAGGGGTTTGGTGGTCTGGACTCCTATTGAAGTCAAAAAACTGAAAAAATTTTGCATATATGATAAATTTTTTCTTAAATCTCCTGAGAATGCACTTTTTGATCGTTGAAAAAGTTCATATTTTTTTTTAATTCCAACGGATGTTTTGAAAAATAAAGTTGAATACGTTGAAAATTTTTCATACCAGTATATCTCGGTCCCTTCAATTCCGACGTCAGTCGAACATGCATACATGGACTCGGTATGTGTTGTCTAGCTACTGGTTGAAGGGGGTCCATATCGAGATGGGACACCCTGTATTTTAAGAAATCGTGGCGTCAATGTACCTGCCTATTTGATTACGTTGATCGTTGATGACTTACCCCCTCCCTCCAGTGATATAGGTAAAGACAGGTAAACACTTAAAAAAAGGCTACAGTCCCATCCTCTACCTTTATTTCCTAAAAAACACTATGTTAAGATGACCCGAGCGAAACGAGGGCGAAAATCTAGTAAAATTTTGAGGATAAGAGATGGAAAATGAGATTTTTAACGTTTTCTTATGCTTTGAGTGTCGAATTTGACTATTTATACTTGAAAATTTGATATCCAAATACGCACCTCCTTTACATAAATGCGATTGCATTCGTACATGTTTGCAGTTCTTTTCTAGCGCCCCCCTCCTCCGAGCATACGGCCAAGTATTTTCTTTACCAAAAAAAAAAAAAATGCTATGAGATTGATTATACTAGCTCGAAGAAGTATGGAAAATTAGTCAACTGTTCTAGACGTTTAATTAATCGATAAAAATAAAATAAAAAATAAATGCAAAATAAAAGTTAATTTATAAAGGAGCGTTTGCCCTTTTTGTGTTTGCAAACAGCGATAAGAAAATCTCGGGACTATTTTTGCGACGCAAGGTTAAAAACTCTTCTAGTTTTTCCCTTCCTTACTCAGTTCGCCGACGAGGATTACGCTTCTTACGAGTAGTTGAATTAATACGCTTCAAAATAAAAGGAAAAATTATCTCGCAATACATCGCTAATCTAGCTCCACTTGGTGGTATTTTTTATCTTCGGTTTGTGCGAGGTCGTCGCGAGACGCGACGTCTCGCGACGCAAATTCTTCTCATTTGAGGGTATTTTTGAATGGATTTACGATACTTTTGCGATAATTTGTTTCAATTTGGCGTTTATAATTCGAGAAAATTTCTATAAGAACGGAATTTAATTATTTGGAATATGAAATTAGCGTCTTATCGTCCAAATCCTCTTTGATTGACGTTATAAAGTGTAGGTGCGTATATCTGGCTTGAATTGGCAGTGTTACTATCATTGAGGTTTATTTTCCTTTTAAACGAAAATTAATTATATTTTTTCTCAATTGTAAACCAAGAACCTGGTGTTGCTTTGGAGTCGGAGTTAAATTAAATCCTAGCTGGGCTCCGGAATATGCATTGACACCCCAAAAAAATATATGTGATAGATGACCACTTAACAAAGATAAAAAAATTTCCAGCCATGAGTCTTCCTCCCCTGCTTAAAAATTTTTTTTTGAAAATTTCAACATGAAAGAAAATTGAGAAAATGTGAACCGAAAATTAAAAAAAAATCTCATACATAGTACTTAGCAAGATGCATAATTTGTGAAAATTTCAAAATTTTTTTAACTTCCCTTTCCAGAGATATCGCGTATTGAAATTTCGACATGAGGGCAATAATTCGAGAAAGGGTGGGAGTCTGGGGTAAAACATTTTTTTTTCTCGTTTTTAAACCATTAGTAAGATTTTGGCTCAATTTTGATCCTCTTTGGGTCGGAGATCGTTTTTTACTCTTATTAGGAAGGACTCTTTGAAAATTTTGCTAGAGGCTTCAGAAAGGCGGGAATTGGTTAAAACTAAGCTCGTGATCTACATTGTGGTCTAATAACCATTTTTCAGAATTTTCACATCGGTAGTAACGGTTTTTGAAAAAGTAATTTTTTTCTTATTTTTCTTACTCATAACGTTATTTTTAAATTTTAAAAACCCCCTCAACTCCGCCTAAATTAATTTCGGCAACTGAAAATTGGGGTGTGTGGTTTTCTGATACGTTCGTTTCATTTGTCCAAGTTTTGTTCAAATCGAAGCTAACGGGTTTAAATCCCTTGTAAGTGAAAGTATTTGAATTTCATTTTTATATGCCTTCGAAAATACTAGTAAAATATACAAAACTCTCTACTCAAATAAAAATATCCGCATTTTAAATTCCATTCTTGCAAGTCAGTTTGATTACTTCAACAGAAATGCACTTAGGCCAATTTTAGTAGATTTTCTGAATTTAAAACCCTTCTCCCCCCATCACTTATTAGTTTTGTGTTGTCGGGGCGTATAAAAATTTTAGATCGCTTGGTCCGTTTGTAAGAAGCTAAGTAGGTATTTGATATTTCTACCTATCTGGTGCTTGTGTCTGTGCATCATGCACATACATATCAGTATGAAAACGATCACCATGGTACATATAGAGGGTGTTTCATCTCAATAGTACCTCCTTCATACCACAAGCAAAGCAACACAAGTTAGCCTCATGTAGCATAGATTGACTAACCAAAACATTGCTGGGGCTATTTTTTAATTTCAAGAAATTTGGAGCAATTTTTAGAACTAATATCCAGTTTACGCCAAAATGTGACAAATACAAAGTAGTATTTCTGGTAAGAAAAATTAGGGACATAAATGGTATGGTTCGTAAAATATGACGAATTAAATGTAAAAAGATGATTGAAAAGTTTGAAAATTTTCTAAATTTTTGTTCATAACCTTTTGAAAAGCTCTTTTAAGTACCCAATTGAAAAAATTTTCTCGAAGTAACAGGGTGCCCTCCACCACTTGGCATAATTAAATTTTTCCCAACTTGTTTAGATATGTTGGAAAAAAATTGTTTTGTTAAAATTTTTTCTCTTTTTTCGAACAAAAAATTTTTATGAAAAATAAATTTCGGCAAAAAACATTCTTTTATTAAAACAGTTGCTCGATTTTGATATTTTTTCTCTAAATCAATTGAGTATTTCAATAAAAAGAGCTTTTTATCGAAATTTTTATTTCTATAGAAAATTTTTTTCAGAAAAATGGGAAAAAATTGTAACAAAACAATTTTTTATTTCTACCATTTTTAGTTCTTAAATTGGAATTAATTTGAAAATTGCTCTAATTTTTTGGCAATAAAAAATTCAAATGTCTGTAAAACAGCCCCTACAGTGTTTCGGATAGGCAACCCATGCTACATGAGACCAACTTGTGTCGCTCTACTTGTGGTATGAAGGGGGTACTATCGAGACAAAACACCCTGTATAAATGCTATAGAACATTAATGAGATGAAATGCGGTGATAGAGAGTACTTCATATTTAAAAAATATTTTCAACATATTTAACCTTGTCAGAACGTCACGTTATCTCTTCTATTATTGTCATTTTGTTATTATTTTTTATTCGAGGCAATTAGGTTAGGCAGCCATGTCCTACAATGTTTTTTAACCGAAAGCCTGTTAATGTGTTCGTTTTATAAATAAATAATTAACTACCGGTCTCAAAGGGGTTAATTAAATTGCGAGTTGGAAATTATAGCTGTGTGTACACATAGGTACGTATGAACGCGACAGAGAGACAACGTTTTTGAAAAGTATATAGGTGTGTGTGTGTGTGTGTGAGATGGTAGGTGGGTATCGTATGTATCGTATTTTTTCATGCGATTTTCTAAACTTATAGCAGATATAGATTTGGGATATCGTATACCGAATTACATGGTTGTACTACCGATACCCACCAATTCGAACGAACGCGACACTATTATTTGTAAAAGATAAAAATACACATTTTTTTTTTTCCTTCTTCGGTCGTATACCTATTTACCTATTACGTAGGTCTATAGGTATACGTACAATCCGATACGAATATGGAAAATAAACACGGAACCATCGTCGCTGTCGTCAGCGCTTATGCATCAATTACGCGACAAGTATAAAAATAGTTCTATCGTGAATAATTGATTCGCACCAGCCGGGAAATTTTTTTATTCAGAATGGAATAAATACCGAACAAATAAAAAAGAATTGATTGGTGAAAAAAAAATGCCTCTGTATCTTCGCTTCGTCGCGACGAGGGAGACGAAGCGACGGTAAACGACATTTTTTTTTCTCATCGTGTTTCGAGAATCGAAATTGTTATAAGAATGACAACGCGATGCGGGTTGGGAAAGTCGTCGCGTCGGAGTCGGGCTTAACCGATAAATCTGCGGTCTTGAGCCGCGAAATGTAACGCTTAATTTCTCGTTTCGATGGTATTTTTAGTAACCTTTTTGTGACCAAAATACTTAAGACCTTTGTCTACTTTGTAACGAGCGTTTGCGTCTTTAACCGTCGCGTCGCGTCCTCGTATTAATTGGAGCGTGTTATCGAGATTTTAATCGTTTAAGGTCGCTTTGCTCGATATTCTCAAGATGAGCTTTTCTGATTGAAGTAGCTTTAGAATGCATTGAAATCTTCGATAATACGAGTATTTTTTTCGAGATGTTTTGCGCTGGAAAAAATTATACTCGTGCAAGATTATGCTTTCTTTTTAGTATCTGAAATCGTCTACAAATTGCCCCAAAATAACTACATTGTTATGGCATCTTTGGTCCTGTAGGTCGAAATGATGCGTCTCTATAGCTTATTTAGTGAAAGTCGTGCTGTTCGTCATCGATTGGCCAGACCATTTGAAGCTGCATAAAACCTAGAAAAATTAGTATGATTATTTCAAACTAATATATATGTATTTAAATAATAAAAGATGATGACCCCCCCCTTCCGTCTGACCTTTTCTTTGAGAATAATGAAATTTACCTATTCTCGAATTTCGAAATGGATAAATATCAGAATATTATGAAATAATGCCGGAGAATAATTTCAAGTGCAAACACCCCCTCTCCCCCTCCACTCCTATGTCTCTCAGTTAACGCGAGAAAATTTTGAAATTCATACCGATATTACTCGTGACAAGTACGAAAAACAAGATGGTGCTTGTTTTTCTTCATTCTATGTCTTGCCATTTTTTGCTGCTAAAAAGTTGTAGTTCTTCATTTTCAATATTTCAAATGTTTTATATCCTCAATAAACTATAGACATGCTGTGATACAATTAATTACTATTACCAGTTCCAACTAGTCCCCTCACCCTACCCGTATCGTCAGGATGAGCTTCTTGGTTGGTATATTTGGTTCTAAGCTATTTTTAATTCGAAGGAAGAGAATTGAGCCCAATTAAGTTCACATTCTTTATCATATCTTTTTGAGATAAGTTTTCTGATATTTGTATCAAATCAAAGGTTTTTAATGAGTGGTTTGAAAACAATTTTCGAAAATCTTTTTTAGTGAAAACGTGCGATTGAAATTTTTAAATCGAGTTTTATACGTGATAATTTTTTGAAAATTAGGTAAAAAAATTCATCAAAAGAAAGAAATTCGTATGAAAATTTAAGATATTGATCAAAAATTACGAAAGAGTTTTGAAAAATATCAGAAAATTTAGCTTAAATTATGAAAAACACTGTTGAAAGATATTAAAATTTACCTAAATATTTGACAAAAATTGATTAAAAATGCAGAAAATTGATTAAACGTTACGAAAAAAATGTTGAAAAATTGGTGAAAATTGACCCCAAAATATGAAAAAATTGTAAATGAAAAATTGGCTGAAATGCGTAAAAAAATTGCTAAAAATTAATTAAACATCACGAAATAATGTCGAAAAATTGGGAAAAATAAAATTGGGTACAATTGTGTAAAAAATGGGTCTAACGTGCTGAAAATTAATGAGAAATTATGGAAAAATACGCTGAAAAATAAGCGAAAATTGACCAAAAATATGAGAAAAAAAATCGCTAGAAATCATCGAAAACAGTTCAAAAATCAGAAAAAAATTATGAAAATTATGTCAATTATTACCTAATTTTCATTATTTTTTTGAGACTTTTTTTCATATTTTTGGTCAATTTTTACCTGTTTTTTATCATTTTTCAATTTTCTTCACTTTTTAACCTTTTTTTTTTGAACAATTTTTAATGATTTTGAACGACTTTTTTCAAATTTTGTGTCTATTTTTACCCATTTTTTATCATTTTTAAGCAATTTTCGATGATTTTTGATTATTTTTTTGTCTAATTTGTACTGATTTTTAACGATTTTTTTTTCGTATTTTAGGTCAATTTTTACCTGTTTTGTTATAATTTTTCAATTTTCTTCACCTTTTAACTTTTTTTTGATACAATTTTAAATGATTTTGAACGACTTTTTTCAAATTTTGTGTCTAGTTTTACCCATTTTTTATCATTTTGAAGCAATTTTCGATGATTTTTAATTATTTTTTTGTCTAATTTGTACTGATTTTTAACGATTTTTTTTTTCATATTTTAGGTCAATTTTTACGTATTTTCGATGTTTTTTCGTGATTTTTGATCAGTTTTCAAAAAATTATTTTTTTCGTATTTATTGATCATTAACATGTTTTTTTAATATTTTTTTTTGCGATTTTTGATTAATTTTTTCCATTTTTTACCTATTTTTATGAAATTTGCACTGATTTTTAACGACTTTTTTCATAGTTCAGGTCTTTCAACGTTTTTTCGAGAGTTTTGATTGTTTTTTTTTCACTTTTTACCAATTTATTTTCAATTTTTATTGATTTTTATTAATTTTTTCATATCTTAGGTCAATTTATACCTCATTTTTATCATTTTGTCGTGATGTTTGTTCAGTTCTCTTTACTTTCTACCCATTTTTATCAAATTTTCAAGCAATTTAAAATGATTTTCAACGATATTTTTTACATGTTGGGTCAATTTTTCAAATCATCTTTGTAGTCTTCAACAAGAAATTTCTCTTGCCTTCCAAAATAGAGAAGGTGTAATCTCAGTATTTTTTGATTTAGAAAAAGCTTACGATAAAGCTCGGAGACACCCAAACATTAGAAAACTTACATTCCATAAGTATTCGTGGACACCTTGCATTCTTCATTAAAAATTTCCTCAAAGACAGAATGTAAAATCTGAGACGTATTTTTCATATATGTTTATTTGAACGAAGTATACATAC
>FIZR01016238.1:0-21207 GCA_900060175.1 Ferrisia virgata
TAGGGCGGTGTGTGAGGGTCAGCAGAGTAAAAACGTCTCAAGGTCGAAATATAAATTGCCACATTCCAAATCTATTTGACAGAACAAAGTCTGTTGGGTCCGCTAGTTGAATATGAAATTTTAGCCCTTCCGAACTCTTGGGAGGGGTGAGTATGTTGATTTTGAAATTTGTAGCAGCATTGAGATGCAAATTGAGGTAGCAAAGCTCGTATATAACTTTAATTAGTACCACTTTGCAATTTGTGAACATTTTCAAGTCATTTCAACGTACATAAAATACCGTCGCCGGGGTAATAAAATAGGAAGAATAATATGCCCTCTCGTCGAGTTGTCGATAAGGGTCATGATATGGGTTTTTATGCTTTAAAATTGGTAATAATTTTATCAATCGCGAATTCATTGCATTAGCTGCACAAAGTAACTTCGTTTTCTTCTTCAGCAGTAGTAAAATTTACATATCGATAGTATTTTTAGTACCTGTAGGTACTCGACAGACCAAAGTGTGAAAATAAGTACACGTTATCTTCATTACTTCAACAAACATATATGACTCATTCGGACAGTAGTACCAAATACAGTTTTCACGAACGAACAACAACTTTGACGTGGTAAAATAAGACTCGTAAAAGTCGATATCGAAAGACCCCCAAATCAGGCCCGAAACAAGGAACGGTTTTTTGTTGGCCGGTGAGGAAATACCCGTTTCCTCATCGATCCCATTCGTCGTCGTTGTTGTTGTTGTATTAGGTAAAAAAACACATCGCGCTAATTACCAACGTTCAAGGTTCTTGTCACCGTGATGCAGAAACACGAACGATTTCGCATTCGCACACACTCGAAGATCTCTTGCGCTACACTACTTCCATTGCCGAGCCGTATCGCCATCGCCAACCATCACGGATCAGGATCACTGCACATGGGACGGCGGTTATCGCATATCGCAACCGGGCGCATTACTTCACCCCCGTTCCAGCGTACGAGTACAGTCGACCGCTACCAAAACACGCTTCTGGTCGTTCTTCGTACAGAGACAAAGGCGAATAATGCGCAGATGAATAGCGAAGTGATGGTGGTGGTGGTGGTGGACGTAAACGTAGCATTGTAGCAGTCGCTCAGCGTGCCGAATACCGTTACACATTGTAGGGTTGGCGAGCAGGTCGTCGAAGGGAGGGTTTTGGCTATACGGCGCGTACACTAGGCGACCGTACATCTCTACCATCGCAGCAGCCAGCATTGTCGCATCGGCGAAACATTTGGCTTTTTTTTTTTCTTGAACGGTGGCGATGGCGATGGCGTGGCGCCCCTCTGACACGACACGGTCGTCCTCGTCGTCGTCGTCGTCGCCGGCTTGGCCGTCGGCGGTGCGGCGTCCTGGCCGTACCACACGCAACGGGGAACGCCGATCGATTAGAACGAACCCGGCGACTTGTTCGGGTGGCAGGTGGGACGCAGGCCGCGCTAAGCGAGCGAACCGAGCAACTAACGCTACACTAGCTGCTAAGGCTACCAATCACGATGCAATACATATACGTCCCGTCTCGTCTACGCTGGTTCACTCGCTCGTTCGTACTCACGCTATCTATCTCTGTTTAGAACGCCGCCGTCGTCGATAGGTACTATCGCACCGTCGTCGTCGTCGTTGTCGTCGTCGTCGACCGAACAGCGAACAGCGAGTGCGACGTGCGAGCAGTTTTTATTTCGCTCGTTCGTCGCTTTATGCATATACGTTTTACTGTAGTGTTTTTCGATAGCAGTACGGCCAGCAATCAGCAACGCTGCGTGTATACTTCGTACTTTAGCTATTCATCGCCGTAGTTCGTGATGTCGCTGTAGTCGTCGTTGTCGTTGTCGGTGTCGTCGCAGGTCTGACAGTGCGTTCGCGTCCAAGTGTACTGTGTGTGTGTGCTGTGCAGTGTTTTAGAGAATAATATTGTTCCGCGTGTGTCTCGTTTCTTTTCTACTGTTTCTGTTTGTGTTGTTTTTTTGGTTGCTTTTTGGTCGTTCAATCATTCTGTAGTAGTCTACGTAGTTTCCTCTATCGGTGCATACGTATGAAGCAGTTAACGCGTTTTCAATCGTCAACTACTGCTGCGTGTATCGTCTCTATCGAATAGTTACCGTTTGCGAAATATCCGCTAATCGTACACACGTACGTTCGTATTATTAGCGTCGCTACGTTGTGTAAAATTTGCCAGCTGATTCCGGCGTGTTTACATCACTGCGGCTGGCTGGCTGGCTGACTGACTGACTGGCTGGCGAACCGTTCAAAACAACGTAACCATGATAGCTATCAACAATCCAAACACTACCGAACGTCTGATCCAAGAAGTACGCGCCAGACCACCCCTATGGGATCAACGTAATCTCAACTATCACAATCGAATCGTCGTGAATGCTCTGTGGCAGGATATCGCCGATTTGCTCAAAGTAAACAGTACGTATCGCTAACGTCATTCGACATTTTTATCTTCACCATTACAATGGTTGGTATTTTTCGGCGTTGGTGAATGCTGCGCGCGCCATTATTTGCCGCGTGTTCTAATCAACGGATGCCGCCAAAAACCACATGTTGTTGCGTCGTAGTGTTTCGTACTCTATATCTGTAGCTCGTCGTATAGCCTATAGATTTTTCTCTTCGTACAATTTCACCCGAATGTGTGTGTGTGTGCGTATGTGTACGTGTAAACACACATACGGTGTCAGTGTCGTCGTCGTCGTCGTGATTCACCATCGCAGTAGACGACGAGGAGTACGTTAGGCCAACGCCGCCAACCACGCATATTTTCCGACGCTCTTTGATCTTTCGGGTTCGAACGTAGGTACCTCTCTCTCTCTCTACCTATGCACGTTGCTGCGCCTTCTTCTGTCTTCATCGACGTATCTCATTACCGAGCCATTTCAACGTACATACGTGAGGAGGTACTCGATGTATATGCATATGCAAGTACGTACGTACGTACCTATACGTACTACTAAAGCTCGAGTATATACACGTACAAATGCACAATGAACGATACGTACATACGTACGTAGAATTTGATGTACGGCATCGTGCGTGCTGTACACCGTATTTGTTGTACCACGATTATCCACCACCGGCCGCTACGTCGTCGTTCGTAGTAGTTGTGGTTGTTATCGTCATGCCCATGTCATGCCGCCCATGCGTTGCCGACAATATACCATATAATCGTTGTTCGTTCGCTCGCTCGTAGCCCATAGCAATAGTTGCGACGCTCGCACTCGCATACACGTTATGTATTATGTATGAGTATTACGTGGTGTAGTGCAGCATGGCATAGGTATCTGGTATGTATGTACGTATGTATGTATGTACATTATACGATACTGCTGCGGTCTACGTCAGAGTCTACGGGCATATGCGTTTCGGTTTTGTTGCCAGCTTCGAGGTAGCGCAGGTATAGCTGTAGCTATTTTGCGTATACGCGCTACACAATTATACGTGTACCCTGCACAGCTCGTACCTATGTAGTAGGTACTAGGTACGCGTATACTGCTTCCGAACTAACACCATAGCTGTGTGGTTGTCGTGGTGACGTTTCAAGTACGTGTGTACTCACTCGTACAACACAGCTCCACATGAATATGCACGTTTGCACGATCTAACTTGTCGGCGGGTGGTTTTCGCCGTATTATCTGCCTCCTCTGCTGTTCCAAGGTGCCGAGTCCGGCTTCCCATGCTTCCATTGATCCAGCGGTGCGAATAGATTGTTTAGCTATCTGTACTTGGAATCGGGTACGAAGTACGATTAGCAGAAATACACTTTCGATTTCTTCTGCGCCCTCGAAATGTACCTGCTGATTATAAAAGTCACAAAAATTATTATTACTATACTGAGAATCTAACGAGGGCAATTTTTATGCTAAAATCTAAACTCGTACTTGATACACAACATACTACATCTTTGATCTGCTGCGAGTGAAAACCAAGCCCTAAAGAATTTTACGACCTCACAGGTCACACAGATGCGACTGTGAATTTTGAATGGAGCTTTTTAATCTGCTGGTGAGAAGACAGATCTTCATTTAGTACTGAGAACTTGTATTATCTTAAATCGTCTTTTCTTTAGGTGGCTGATCGTCTCCTGCACCTTGTTGGTTATTGAAGGGGGAGGGGGGATGCCCCCCTAGACTAATAGCACCATTGGTTGAAAGTTCCGCATTCATTCGAACTGCTCGCACCCTGCTCGAATGTTCCCACAATGATTTTTGAGCTAGAAAGTTTTCGTTTCGCCGTACAATCTTCATGATGTTGTTCTTGTAAATCTTAAAACAAATAAAAATCTAAAAAAATGGCTGATTCAGAAAACCTATTATTCGATTTCCAAAAGAAAAGTTGAAGATTGATTAACCACCGTTGTGCGAACTTGCGATGATGCTTGCACGTAGTCTGGATCGTCTTTCGAGTCGGTCGTAAAATTCACCGAACTAATTTGTCGTTGAGCCATTTTTTTTTCTATCGATTATCAAATTCTGAATGAGGAATATTGAAATTTTCGTAGAGAATATGTATCGAAAAATTATCTCATTGCCGAGCAAAATATTTCCACGCAAAAATGCAATCACGATCGCTCATCAGGTTCCAATGTAGGCTTTTGATGTATGCATGAGTGATTAGTCGGAACATTCGAGCAGGTGCGACCAAAATTTAAATTAGTCGGAAGTTTCGACCAGGGTACGACTGAACTTGGAACTTTAGTCGTACGCTGGTCAACTGTTCCCCGCGGAACGTGACAGGATGAACCTCAAGCAAATCTCCGGTGATCTAGGAATACAAGTTGATAGTTTACAAATTTTTCGCCTCTAACTACCCCCCCCCCTCTACCCCTCCCCATACACAAATAAATCGCCATTTTAAAAACACACACACACACAATACCTCACTAACACTGGCTAATAAACTTTTCTAAAATTCTGTTTACACAGAAGAAACGGTCAAGGTGAAATGGAAAGGATTACGAGACACGTATCGTCGCGAGCTAAAAAAACAACGCAGTTTGGCCATCACAAATGGCGGCCTAGACAACGCCAAAGATCCGTCGTGGACGCACTACAGTTCGATGAATTTCCTTCGCGAGTACATGGGCAGTAACAACAACCACAGCGATATACTCCAATTTCCGGGCTGGACGACGGACGATACTGTAACCGGCGAAGAAATCTCGCCAACAGAAGAGGCCTTCAATTCATTTGTATCTTCGGCCAACATCATGGAGGTGATAATCAACAGCAAGGATAATATAGAATCTGGAGAATCTTCGATCACGGACGATGAAGCCGATCGAACCGAACATGTCAAAGGTGAACCTCGATCTCCACCGATGGCCAACGTTGAAGATAAACCAGAACCGATGCCGTCTCCTCCGGCTGTTCCTAATGTCGCCGAAGATAACGCTAACGACGATAGAACGCCTAAAACCGCACCCAAAAAGGCACCATTTGCTTCTAAAATCAACAAGAAAACCACCAAAGAGCATCGTTTCCGGTCCAAATTACGTAAAAAAGGTGCCAAGATTTTACATAACGGTGTTTCGGCGTCAACCATAACCGCCGCAGCTCCGATGGTTGCGAAAACTTCTTCGAATGGAATTGTTCAAGATGACTTCGACGACGATTTGTATTTCTTCAAAAGCCTTATTCCGTATGTTAAAGCGTTACCGGCGACTAGAAAATTGTGCTTACGTTCGGAAATACATAATTTAGTCTTGAGAGAAATTATGACCGAATGTGGTACCGCTAATCATATGGTTATTCCTTTGGAACACGTTAGCGTCGGAATGAACGCTTAGAAATAATCTACAACTATGGTGACCTTTTGCGAGCTGTGTTTTTCCTCCTTTATATGATTAAGTGTATCGTTTCGCGTTTGTAATTCGACTCTTTTCCAAAACCTTTTATTTAGGTGTTGATTGATTTCTTTTTTTTAATTTCTACCTCTTCTTTTTTCCTCTCGTATCATTCGATAATTATGTTAGATTAGGATATGGATTAGCGTGTAAGTACCTCGTGTTATCCTAGGAATTTTTTTATCCACATTTAAATTTTGTGTTTCGTTTTGTAAAAATAATGAATGTAGGTGAATTTGTTTTTCGTGTTTCTGCAAATTGTTTCTGTGATAATTTTCACGATGTGGCCATCACGCTACCTTTTTCAGTTTATTTTTTCTTATATTTTAAGATTATTTCCTTTGTTTTTTGTGTTTTTTTTTTCGAATTTATGATTTAATTTTAATTGTCGTTTGAATCATTTTTTGTATAATGCAAAATAATACAATGAACTGGAGTTATTTTTTTTCGAAATTTGTTCCTTTCATTGAATTTTAACTCGAATTGCTAGCTGACGGAGATAGAACGATTTTATGTGGAGAATTTATAGTAATATAGATTTACCAATGAAAAGAATGGGAGGCAGAGTGTGTCTTCTTGTTTAAAAGTTTTTCGAAAGTCTATCTAATTCGGTACGTTTTGGATTAGGTTCTATTTGGTATCGAATTTGGCTGTAGCAATATTGCGGATGACATTGAAATAACTACCTTGTTGAAAAATTCGACCGTGCAGGGAGGAGGTATAAAACTAGTCCGAACTGTACCGTTTCCTAAACCTCGCTTCAAAAAATTAATTTCTCAAAGCTACAATCTGTTCTAACCGAATTCTGAATAATTCTTAAAGATTAAAATTTCATCTGAATTTTATAGAAAGGGCAGAATTACGTAATTCTCACAATTTATATAACAGTGACTACGTCAAAGCTAAAAATGATACGATTTCATAACGAATCGTGCAATCAGTGACGAATAAATTGTTCGTCGTCGATGATTCCACGAACGATGACTGTGAATTGGTTCATGTTCGTTGTCTGCAGACGTCGAACGATTGGCATTAATTTTTACTCCGAAGACTTTATTCATACCTTGGTCTTTTCACCGGTAATGTACTCGCATTCGGATCCGTATTCGCCGGACTGCTCGGTCCAAACGAAAATGGTTTCTTCAGTCCAACCTGATCCGAATAATCGGTATCTGGCTTCAGACTCGACCAATAATGTTGGCTCGCCGTCACCATTGTCATCGTACAGAGCGGGCGGCTGCGAAGATTCCAAAAGAACTCCGTAAATTGTCACGTTCGGTTTGGCGTCAACATCACGTCGAAATCGTTCCCTAAGCAACATATAAATAAACATATTCATATTAAACTCGTACGTCGATAAAAATTTACTAACAGTGATTGTAATTCGTGGTAAAATATCATTAACGTTGGCTCAGGAATTTCTTTCGGTATGATTTATCATCGTCCTTGAAAATTTCAGTTAAAGCAATGATCGATTTTTACTCGTTTTAGAAATGGAATTTTCCAAGCTCACTGGTTCACCTTATAAAAGTTCAAGTTTGGAATTCAAAAATGGCAAAACTTAATAAACATAGGTGTTGGGCGGGACGAAGGGGTATAGATTGTACAGCGAAGGGATGATGTTCGGGCAAATACCTGATTATTTTCATTACATCGTTATAACTGTTCGAAAAAATAAGTTTTTTTCAATTCATTACAATTCGAATTTTTTTTCTGGAAAATTGGTAAATTTTTGTTCGGTAACGAATATGTTCAATTATTAATAGAATGTAGGTACCTACCAAATAGTCATTTTGGTAGGTAAGTACCTACTAATCACTTTTTCGAAATTAGGTACGTGTTCATTTACCATCGAGATACGATTCACAAAAATATGACTCTCTCTCTATTCAAAAAACGATTAAAAAGTAATTTTTTTTTCGATTAAAGATTGCACTCAATTTATAACTCGTTCATTTTTGTCTCCATTTTCAGTATTATACTCCCTAAAAGATTCGCCATTTCTCTCTACAATTCTCATTACAGATTCAAGTATCCGTCAATACTCCTCACGCAATACCGACCTGAAGTACAGGTAAATTTTTAGGCAAGTTTCAAATAACAATATCGAGAAAAATTCGTCACGAGCAATGCGAATCAGGCAAATCGTAGACGTAATAACTATAAATAAATTCTACGAATAATTATCCACCACTTCAGCTAAATACGAGTAAGTTAACATAAGTAGATGGGTAGTCTAGGTACTCGAGTTTGGAACTATGACAAACCGTACAAATATATACAAACTGTTACTTGATATTCACAATTTTCAATTGATTCCCCTCATTTCATTCAGTCTCACCCCCTCTTCAATTTCTAATGATCACTTACAAGTAGAGTAAATCGTCCACTCGCAGACCAATACTCTGATAATCTATTGGTTTCCTCCGCCTTTTTCCTACCAATCTACAGTAATCATACAGCAAGTTGGTATTTATCAATGAAAGTTAAACCCCACAATAATCGCACCGACCAATGAACAGCTGTGAGTAATCAAAACAATTGAAAAAAAAAAATAATAATACCAAGAGTATACATACGTTACGTATAGGAAACTCACACATACGCACCACGACAACCCAACAGAGATATGTCTCGTTATTCAGTTGAAATAATTTAGCTCACCGTATGACACGCGATTCAATAATTCTTAAAATTGGCCTCATTCATAAATATGGTACGTATTAAAAATGACATTAACAACTTTTCGTCTGCGTCGAGTCTCAAGCACACGTGTATGGAAGTACAAGAGAAAGGGAAACCGGTACGAGCATATCGTTCGCAGATTAGCCATTATCAATAATCGATAACTACACAAGCCCATCTTCGTCGAATTACGCGTTTGGCGTTTTAGTTGGACAGATTAATCTCGTAAAGAAAAAACATTTTTCCTTGAAAACTTCTTTTCAGTTTTTGGTTGATTACCATGGTCGAATTAATTTTTCCAATATTGATCGACCGAGAAACGAGGAGGTGTTTTCGGAGAATAATTAGCTGGCCTTTTTTTTTTCTCTCTTTGTAAAAATCGTTCGGATGCACGTATGAGTTCTCGACAATGCATATTATTCATTCGATCATTAATCACTCAACATGCGCAGGTATACGTACATCGTTCCCTGTTCGGAATATAGCAAAAAAAAAAAGTTAATAAAACACGAATCAGCGAGTATTAATTTTGTTCCTCAGCCCAACTCTGATAATTCATTTTTCATATACGAAATTTAATAACCTTTGAATGATACTAAATCAAAACCTGGCCACTAAAATGGGTATCTCTGCAGCTCTATGACGAATAAATACCCCATATTGACGCCGATATAATATAAATTAAACTGCTCAGATTACATTGCATATCATCGTACCTACAGTTCTTCACTTAATATACTGCTATATAAATCATATTCGTCAGAGAACATCGAGTAATTATATTCTCAGCTATACAATACGCTAATGATTTACTAATGACAGTAATACTTACGACTTGCTAGAAGAATAATAGTTATTGGAAAAATCAGCATCATTGATACGACGATCGACGACCATTAACCGTCTAGTCCTAAACGTAACACTTATACCGGAATATAACCATTTAACGTAATTCGAATCCTTATCACTATTAGGTAATAAATTATTTAACACACATAACGAAAAATCCGTAAAAGGAGAATCGAAATTATAATCAAAACTAACATTAACCGACGAAAATGTACTATTCGTTGACGAAAATTCGCTATTAAAAATGCCTATTAAGGTGTTGTTGTCGTCGTGGTCATTGCAACAATTCGCCACGACATTTTCTTCCGGTGTTAATTTAATTTTCATGTTTTTCGAAAAATTATCCCCATCGAGCGATAGGGTTGCTCGAACGTACGCCGAATTCTTATCAGTAAACGAATAATTTTCATTTGTAACTCGCGCCGTATGAACGATCACCGCGGAAGATTCGTTGTTACAAAACACCGACGAATTTATCATACAAAATAGTAAGATATCCAACACATGGCGATAAAAACGTAATGCCATATTAAATAAATAGAAAAATTGATTAGAATAAAAGATGAAAAAGTAAAAAATACCACTGAACTGAACAAGCACAACGATCAAGACGGCGCAACACGCGCGCCGCGCGTAAAGAATAAGACTGAAGGCATGCTACTTTTCAATGTGCCGCCGTAGTGTTTTCCTCCTGAAACAACAACAGATAATCTGAGCAGTGCAGCCGAGTTGACGAATTTTTCGAAGTATTTTGTAACGAAAGCGGGTTGTAGGATTTTTTTTCGTAATAAAAAGCGCAAAATCGAATTAAAATAACAAATACAATTACCATTCTTTTGCGTATGAATGAAAACGTACAAAATTTTCGAAGAAGTTTGATAATATCATCGAACGCAAATGTAGTGTAATCCGGTGACTAAGATAGCTACAATGCCGAAGAAGTCACATTGCCTGAAATGGAATTCCATGTCGACTTCATTTAAGAACAGCATTGAATAATTATATTAACGATACATTAGGTTGATTACCTGCTGATTAGTGTTCTGCCAATGGGGCTATAATGCCGAATTACACGAAATTAAAGAAATTGCCTGCAAAAATTTACTTCTCGAATTCGTTTGAAAATCCCTCAGTTTCATTCCATCCATAAGTGCATTCTTTGTTCATAAAAAAACCTGAAAAAGTGATGAAACCTGACACTATTCATTATAACTTGAGTATTATACCAACTGTTCAAACTGATCGTAATTAAATTCGAATTAACTTTTGATGAAATTAAAATTAATAGAATAAATGAATAAATCTTTGAAAATTTACTCATCGTAAATTCGAAAATCAACGTGATTCAAATTCAACACAGAGCAAAAATTTTAAATGAACTTCCAACGTTCAGTTTATATTTTTTTATTTTCGTATTTTGCTTCGAAAAAATAATGAAAAATCTAAACGACAATCTGTCAAATGAAAAAAATCTACTTTGTAAATGAAGTACGACCAAATGAAATGGTGAGGTACAGAGAAATTTATGATTGTTCGCATTTTTTTCCATTATTAACGTATGAATCTCCTTAAGATCAGGAATAAAATTTTTAGAAATCAGTAGTTCGATAGAAATTTTTCATTTTTACAATTTCGGTGTTTTGTTGATTCAAAAATTTTTATAATTCTTTTTTCTTTTCAAAAACAGAGATCGGACACATCACACCTCCCCATTAAAAAATAAGCCTATACGATTAGCAAATTAGCATTTCACTCCAAGACAACGGTCAAAGCTCACCAATGACATAATAGAACCCGAAGTTCAACTTTCAAAGTTTATCAGTTATTTTCGTTCAAAATTGAAAATATTTTGCTTAATTTTTAAATTGTTTTACATTGAAAAATTCAGCAATGGCTCGTGTATTAGTGGGTGTGAAAAGAGTGATCGATTATGCAGTAAAGGTATGTAATCATTTCAAATCCTCTACCAGCGAATATTTTCTTTTCCGAACAGAATTTTTGCAATTTTTTTCACCATTACAGATACGTGTTAAACCAGATAAAACAGGTGTCGTCACCGATAATGTTAAACATTCGATGAATCCTTTCGACGAAATAGCTGTCGAAGAAGCGGTCAGATTAAAAGAAAAGAAAATAGCTTCGGAAATCATAGCTGTGTCTTGCGGACCAGCACAAAGTCAGGTAAAACACCTTGAAAATAACCACCTTATGAAAAGTATTCATTTACGCAGCTATATTTCGTTAATAGGAAGTATTGAGAACTGCTTTGGCTATGGGAGCAGACAGAGGTATTCACGTTGAGGTTAGTGGTCCCGAATACGATACTCTACAACCGATCCACGTTTCAAAAATATTAGCCAAGTTGGCTCAAGATGAAAAAGCTGATATTGTTATTCTTGGAAAACAGGTGAAAAAGAATCAACTTATATGAGTTGCAATAATTTTGTTCGCCAAGTTTTTCAAAACATATTCGTTACATTGACATTTTTCTTTTCAGGCTATTGACGACGATTCGGCTCAAACCGCACAAATGACAGCTGGATTGTTAAATTGGCCTCAAGCTGTTTTCGCTTCAAAGGTACGCTTAATATCTATTGCTCTACGTGTAACCGTATGACTGAAAAAACTGATAACTCATTTTCGTAACCATAGGTTGAAAAAACAAACGATGAGCTTCAAGTTACTAGAGAAATTGACGGCGGTTTAGAAACCGTCAAGGTGAAGCTTCCTGCTGTTATCAGTGCCGATCTTCGTTTAAACGAACCTCGCTACGCTACTTTACCCAATATTATGGTTTGCTATATTTTGTTATTACATGTTTACGTTATATCTTTTACGTATTATTGTCAGGTACTGATTTTTATTATATATTTTTTTTTTTTACGAATGCAGAAAGCTAAGAAAAAACCAATCAAAAAGTTAACCCCGAAAGATATCAACGTTGATACTTCACCTAGAATTCAAATCATCAGTGTTGAAGAACCACCGGTAAGACAAGCTGGTGCTATTGTCCCCGATGTTGATACTTTATTGGTTAAATTGAAAGAAAAAGGCCATATTTGAGGGTCTAACGAAATCGGTGAGTTCATTCGTTTGTTTAAGATACAAATTATTATATTACTATTTACGTAGTAATTTTTTTTTCAGAATCTTAGTTTGGAGCCATCCATGTCTGAACTAATATCTACTATTTGAGTTACGAGTATTGTAACATTTGTAACGTATACCTGTTTAGTGGTGTAGATAGATGGTTTTTTTGTTATGTGTTGATTTATATCTTCCATTCTTTTTAAATTTTTTCCCTTCAATTCATCAGTATAATGGTCTATTATTTAAAGATTTTTTTTCCACTTGCTGGTCGGTTGCGGATATTAATTCAGTAATTACATCATCTGGTTATAGTGTTCATTGAATATTTGTTTGAATTACATCGCTCATGTGGTACTGTGATACGTAATACTTTGATAATTATTTTACAGGGGTTCTCAAAATAGATTTTATTATATTTGTTAAAAAATTATACCCATTTTTATTCTTTATCATTATATTTGCCAATATCATACTTGTCTATTTTCTTGAAACTTTATTACCTTAAATATTTTAATCTTGAAATATATTTATCATTTTTTAAAATGCACTTTATCGATTACCATTTTTCTTTTTCTTTTTTTTTTTTACTATAGAAATGATTCACCATGCAAATCCGGCAAAGGGTACGATAAACGAAATTTCTTTCATTCTTTCGAAGTGAACATTAATTCTGAAGAACGTTTTCAAACGAAAATAATCTGATAATTGAGCTGAGTCGAATAATCAAAATTTAATTTATGCTTTACACAATATTCGCAAGCAAAACACGAAGTAGGTAGCTAGGTACACAGTGTTATCAAATGATAAATTTTGAGTATGCGTAGGTCCTAAGTATGTATCAAAAATAGCATATAAATACGGACATTTTTAGTTAAAATGACTGCGTATGTTTTCAAACACTCGGGACACAACTCAAGTGCTACGTTCAAAAAAAAATTACTAAAAAGTTAAATACCAACGTAACTTTTAAAGAGTGATGCATATTTGAATCGCGATTTGCAAACCTGTCGAACAGAACAAAAATAACGCATCTAAAGATGATTCGTATCCCTGTCTGGTCATCAGGAACGCGTTTGGTGGTTACTTTAACGAACCGTCGTTCGACATCAACGAAATCTTCACCAAAAAACGCACCGTTGCAAGGTATCAAGGTACTAGATTTAAGCAGAATTATAGCCGGACCTACGTGCACATTGATGCTGGCCGAACTCGGAGCAGATGTTTACAAAGTAGAGAAACCTGGTCAAGGAGACGATACCAGACACTGGCCCCCAATATTCAAAAATACCCAAAGTAGTAGCACGTTCGTCGCGTTCAATCGCAATAAGAAAAGTATCTGCGTTGATTTCAAAACTAAACAAGGTCAAGAGTTGGTGCAGAATATGGCTCAACAATGCGACGTACTCGTAGAAAACTACGTTCCAGGAGTGCTGAAAAAATACTCGTTGGATTACGATTCGATGAGTAAATTAGCTCCTCGTCTAATCTACTGTTCATTGACCGGGTTCGGTTCCAAAGGACCTTACGCCAATAAACCGGGAGTAGATTTGATAGCCGCCTCGTTATCTGGTAATTTACACATTACAGGGCCCGAGAATGGCGAACCATGCAGACCAGCTACATCTACAATCGATCTAATGGCTGGATTACGGGCCAATTCGGCCATATTGGCTTCGCTTTATGAACGACACAGGACTGGACTAGGACGTAAAGTTGATGTGGATTTGTTTTCAACAGCAATCGCTTCGCTGACCAAATACGCCATGTCTTATTTGAACTTTAACATCGAGGTAAAAAAATTAGGAACCGAGCATAGCTACGTGGTGCCTTACAAATGCTTCAAAACCACAGATAGCTATATTACGATAGCGGCCATCAACGATTCTCAATTTAAAACCCTCAGCCAAATAATTACCAAACCAGAATTAGCAGAAGATGAGAGATTCGCTACAGCTGAAGCTAGATCCGAAAACAGAAAATCATTGTCGTCAATTTTGGGAAATATTTTTATCACCAAGAGTACCAAAGAATGGCGTGATTTGATGGCCGATACGACTTTGTTACACTCTCCTATTAATGATTTTCGAGAGGTTGGTATCCGCACGTGTCTCCTTCATTAAATACTTAAGTATGTACCGTAACTCGTTCAAATATCTCCACAATGTATGAAGGCTGTCGAGATAATTTCCGAATCATGTGGTAGAGATTTTTTCATTTTTTTGTTCAATTAGGTACTCGTATTCGGTTGTCTTTCATCATTATATAGGTATAATAAGTGTTTGCCTGTTTTTATCACACTTATATCTGTATTTAAAAATATTTTCTTGACATTATTCGATAGGTATTTGAAGATCCTCATTTGAAAGCCATCGAAATGGTCAAAGAAATCGATCACCCTACTTGTGGAAAAATCAAAGTATTAGATTCTCCGGTCCAATTCAGCGATTTTAAAAGCACTCCTAAGCCATCCCCTGGTCTGGGACAACACACAGATGAAATATTAAAAAGTTTATTACACTTGGATGATGAAAAAATTAATTCGTTAAAACGTAATAAAGTAATTAAATAGGTAATATTTCATCGTACATTGTTGATAGGTAAATAACAGTTAAAAGGATGAATAAATCCATACGAAAGTACTTTATCGAATTATTTTCTCCTTATAACATGAGTTAGTCGTAACTTTAGGCAAAAGTTTACAATGAAAATCAAACAATAATTTATTCAATAGAAAACGTTGAATTATTTACAATAAAAGGATAGAATAAATGTTTACAAATAAATATCTGTTCGGTAAGTATACCAAAACCAAAACGTATCGGAAAGGGAACCGTCGAGAAGTGCACTCAAGTTGGAATCATGCTAAAAATACGTTTTATTTTGTTTATGATAGTTAATTTTCGATTAATTTTGAGCTTATCTTACTCGTACAGTAATGCTACTTTTAATATAAGCGAATCGTTACCATTAGTCATGAATATAACCGGCCGTTATTTCAAAAATACTAATTTCTTATTTATTTCTCAAGAGATAGAACCAATTGAACATGTCTCTTTGTTACTTAAAAATATCCCAGGAACGCGTGAAATCCATAACGAAGATAATTTCAGTAGAAAATTTGGATTTTTCGTATTATTTCCCGAAAACACCACAAAATCGTATGAAAATATTCTCAAGAAAATCTCACCATTTACGTACAACAGGTAATTATATTTGTATTTATTGGTTAGTTATTAAATCTTCACAACGTTTCATCAACATACAGCGGATTTAAGGTAGTGGAGAAAGAAGGGGGGGAGAAGATGGATAAAATCAGTTTTGCAGTCTTAGAAAATCATCAATACTGTTTTTGGCCGTGTGAGGTATTTTTCAGCCTGACTTTCAATGTCATATTTGTTAATGAAAACCAAGCTATTACGATCTATCGACCAACGGTGGTGAGGAGGGGAGAAATATCAACAAAATCCGTTTTGCGATCCTAAAAGACCATTAAGACTGTTTTTGGCGGTGTCAGATATTTATTTTTATTTTATTTTATTTTTTCCCAAACACTGGAATCAGTTACTCTGTTCGATACAAACCAAAATCGCTCTAGTTCAGTCAATAGGCTCAGTTTAGTAACAAATCAGATATAAATGGGTGGAGTTGACCTCGGGTCAAAATTCAGTTATGCCAAAATTGGTGGGAGTAGGAAGAGCAAAAATCGTAAAAATTGTTCCTTTTTAAACCAATCGAAAAATCAGCATCCTAAGTCAATTAGGAGGGAAGATATGGAGGTTTCTCCTATTTTGGCTTTGAAAAATGAGCTGTTCCTCCTCTAGCTTCCCTCTAAATTGAGCTGGAAAGTTGAAATTTGGTTTGTAGACTTGATACGAACCATACCTACATGTTTGTATCTTTTGGTAGCGAAAATTTAGTTTCTTGATTGATGGTTTTTCTTATTTTTCAAGTTGTAGATAGGTAGATACTAGTTTACCTAGCTACGCGCATGCGCACATTAGTGCGCACGCGCTAGGTCGATTACCTGACGCGCTTGCGTGCGTATTGACCAATACTGGTTGTCAGTCTTATTTTATAAATATTCGTATACTGTTGTCTATTTTGGAATATATCTGTTTTGCGAGCTATTGGCCTTGCGGGCTTATTCCCCTTTTGAGGCTGTTTATTCTCGTGATAATCATGACCGCGATGGGCACATAAGAAGGTTGTAAAGGTATGTGAAATGATTCTCTTTTGGACTACGGGCTCTTATCGTAGGTACTTGTTATTTTTATAATTCTGTTTCTATGGCTTATAAGTTAGGTGGGGAGGGGGGTTCCCCCACAATACTTTCTAGATTAACTGTCCGGAGTGTAACGGCGAAATTTCGGCCGTTCGGCTAGGCCCGAGTTAGATTGGTCCAAAACAACCTACTAACTTTACAACCTAAGTAATTGGAATTTTGTATGAAGATTTTTTACAGGTCTTAGAGGTGCTTTTTAGGTGTTTCAACTTTTCAGTTTTATTGGACCTCCTCATAGCCCTGAAAAAGTAATTTTTTTGTGAGGTTTTTGTCATTTAGTTCCAGCATCTCACAGTCTTTAAAGGGTAATATTTTGGATGGTTTTTGCAGTTTTCTAAGTTCCTCCTTCTCATCTCTCTCCTCCAAATAGTGTTTGGAGGTTGAAATTTGATAGGTAGATTTGGGAGCGATGCGTTAAGGATCAATCCCTTGGCCCTTGTTCACTTCCAGGATACCATTCACATTCATTACGTTTATACCACAGAAAGTCTGAAGGGGATTAGATAGGCTCATATGCCCCAAAGCTGAAACTTGAAACTAACAAATGGAATTTGGTTCTTATGGTCAGGGAACCTTGTGATAAAAATTTCCAACTCACACCCCTCTCCCATGCCTTGTTATGGGCCAAAACTTTACTCTATTGGCCTAAGCAGTGAAAATTTTTTCCTTCAGTTTTCAAAACGACTATTTTCAAACTTTCGAAGGTGGTACATCATGCTAAAGTATATTAATGGATGATTTGAAAAACATTCTCTATGATTTTTTCTTGCTGAAAAGTGGGGCGTGAAGCCTTCAAATGGAGTTTTCTAAATGAAGTTTTAGGATAGCAATTTTTAAATAATTTGATATTTTTTTCAGAATTTTAAAAATAAGTAAACATCTTGAAAAACTTAAAAAATCATTCCCCAATCAGTAAGTGTTTTCAAAAAAAAAAGGCCGCTACTTGAAAATCGGCTGGATTGGTGGCCTCAAAACTTTAGTCAGGTATGTAATCTCGATAGTATGCATTTATTACCAAAATATTATGTCAAAATTCAACTTGAGCAAATTCACTATGCTTACCTTCCATAGCCTTACCGGCTGAATAATTCCAATTTTTGAGGGCTATAGAGGGGGTCACCACTCCAAAAAATTTTAAAAAATATATGAGGTGTAAAATACTCCTATTCTTCTAAAACCTTTTTTCATGTTTCCACGTCAAAATGATGCTCCTACAATATCCTCAAAGGTTTCAAAGTCCATTTCATGATCATATTTAGGATCCGAAAAATATGAAAAATTTCCATAACACCCCCCCTCGCCCCAGTACCTTCATCTGTTACTGATGCCTAAATAGTCCCTTTAAAAAATTGAATTACGATACCGAAGGTAAAATCGCCCTCCTTATCCTACTATAGTTTTTGAGTAATAAAAAATGTCAAAAAAATAATTTTGAAGTATGTCATCAGGTCTGCTTTGTTACTTTTCATTTGATGATGATCTCTGTTTAAGTCAGTATTGCAAAATGGAATTTTCAAAAATCACTAAAAATCACTAGATTTTTAAATTTTGATTTTTTTCACGTAAAACGGACAAAAAAGACGTAAAAATGAAAAAGAATCTTCTTTCTCGAAAAATAAAGCAGTAATTTACTCTTTTTAAGCCTTTTTTTCTCATATAGGTTTGTATTATTTTTCCTAAATTGAGCCCTCCATTTTTCTGTTTTTTTTTTTTCAATTGCAAACCACTCCCTCTCCACTCTTGATTTTTTCAGCATAGTCGTTCAACTACATTCCTTGTTTTGGGGTGTAGTCGTTTCACTTCCTCGCATTCACTCTCAAAATTGTAGTTTATTTTTCCAACTTTATCCAAAAATTGCCAGAAAATTTTTTTATTTGATTGACTTTTTTTTCTCCGTATAAATGCAACCCTCGGGGTAACTACCCGAATCACCAAGTTGAAGCTACTGCCCTTTCATTTTAAAATTTTATAATGAGCTGCTCTTAATAACTTTTTCAAAAGTTATTCACAAAAAGCAAAAAAAATTATAAATTTTTAGCCGTGGTTTTTTGTATTTATTTTGTAATATTTTACAAACCACTTCCAACCGACTCTAGATTTTTATGCCACACATAGTCGAGGGTACATATTGTATTTTGGAGCAAGCAGCGAATTTTTATCATCATTAATTCTTTTTCATGAATTTTCACAGTGAGTGGTTGGTTTGAGTGAAAATGAAATTATGAAAATAATTCATCTCGGCTCCTTCGATTTTTTAGGTATGCAAACCAGTATACATATGTTTCATGAGTTGACCTATCTCTAGTATAAGGGAAACGAGGTTAATGCAGAATACCCAGTATACACTTTAGTTAAATACGGATTTACGATTCGCGAGAGGGAAAAAAATACAATGAAAATGAAACCATTTTGGTTTTATTAGCCCTTTATAATTCCTCACATTCGACCGGCGAAATTTCTTACACGTGGAATTATATTACAATACTCTTGAGATTTCCTATACGAACTTTACAGACAACGTGATTCACTAAAATATTTACCGTACCAGATTTATATTTCAAAAACCCAAAAATAAAAACAACTAAAACTTTAGGGACGGGAGACGAATACCACTTGTTCAAAAATTTGATATGCCCGGTACCTCCACTTCATCGTAGAGGCACACACACACACACACACACACACACACACACACACACACACACACACACACACAGACACAGACACGCATCATCAAATTTAAACTGATAACATTCAGAGAAGGAAAAAAAAGCAGCTAGCTTTTTTCAGCAACGAAATGCAACGACAAATTGGTAAAGGGTTTTGGCGCATTGTGTTTTAAATCAAACAAGTAGCAAGAGACAAAAACACCCCCACTGGCATCATCCTACTTTATTGTCAGCGTTCTCATATGTACGGTATTTACGGAAATGTAGTATGCGAATGGGTTTTAAAAGGTTGCACTAAAAATACGATAATGTACGCGAAATGCTCAGCTCTTGCATTAATGTAAGTAGAAGTACACAACCAGTACGGTACATATATTGTTGTAAATGTATCACTAATCACAATTTTTTACGATTTTTCGCCTTTTACTACATACTCGTAGCATAGATAATAACATTTTAAATGGAATATCCCGTTGAATATTTTTACACTTGCGGAGAGAAATGAACATGAAAAGAAATAGGGTAAAATAATTTATTCAAATTATGTTCGAAGAAGATACGTATGCATTCTTACGTAATACTTGCTTATTGCGAGGGTATCTCGAGAAATGTTATGAAAATGTAATGTAAAGTTTAAATCAACTCAGAGGAGGGAAAGAAATTCTATTTTGAAAAAGAACCACAATCGTTAAATTCATATTAAGCATGCGAAGAAAATTCTGAACATTTGAGAAAAGGATACCCACTGCCCACTACCCATAGTTAAGATAGGTGATTTGGCCCTGTTTTCAGATTTTTAAACTATTTTGGAATATTGTTAAGTTTCCAAAGAAAAAAAAAATTTGAGCCCAGAAATCACCCCTACCCTACTCCTCTCCACCGCTTTAGTGAAAAAATGAATATTTCTTATTTAAAAATCGTTTTAAAAGTGTGAATGGAAAATAAGCATAATATGGGAGGGGAGAGGAAGGGGTTGGAGCGAGATGAGCCTGGAAAAGTTGAGACTTATTTATATTTATGCTATATTTTTTCCTTAAATTTAAATTTAAAAACAAACACATTAAAAAATTTCAATTTCTTCTTAAAAACTTTGGGTAATGCTCTTTTTGTAGCTTGAACAGTCAATTTCTTCAAAATTCCACTCTCACTTCGCTCAAGCATGAGTGTAATTAAAAGTTACTCATTTTCCCGAGTCAAGATTTGGAAAAACATTTTCATATATTACTAAAAAAAATTCGAAATCCCCAAGTTTTGGAGTATGAATATTTTTCACGCAAAAAATGAGTATCACCCCACCCCAACATTTTTCAACAATGAGCCCGAAAAGCACGATTTAAGCACTTGTGTTCCCTTTCGCCAATTTTCAACCAAAGCATGATTTCTTTGGTCTTTTAACGCTAGATCCTAAAACAAATTTTATTGATAACCCCTCTCCCCGCCCTTTACAAATTCCCCAGGACAAATGAAGATCTTACCGTAGCTTTATTTAACAATATAATGGAGAAAATTAAGCTAAAAAAAAAATCAAGGAAAGATTTTCGAGAGCATCTTTGCTTTTCCTTTGGACGTTCATGCAAATCGAATTGAACACAATGATTTCTCGTTGATTATCCCAACATTTTTCGATATCTTTTCCAAAAAAAAAATGATATGAAAATACATCCTATTGTAAAAGAGTGAGAAATACTCGGTAGGCCGAAAAGTATATTTATGTATATCATACATTTATTTTACTAAATACTAAATGTAGGTTATTTACAGTTTGGCG
>FIZR01016241.1:0-63751 GCA_900060175.1 Ferrisia virgata
ATTGGGGTCTATAGACTTACGCAAGATTAAGGGGGGGGGGGGAGGAGGTAAAGCAACAAAACACGTTCAGAGGTTCTGTGGAAAACCATTGTGATCATTTTCGGCCATGTCAGATATTTATTTTTATTTTTTTCTCGAAATTGAAAAATAATTTGCTCAGCTTGGTACTGACCAAAGTCGACCAAATTTGAGAAATAGGCTTCGATTGGCGTGTCATTTGAAATTCTAGAGCGGGGGTGACCTCGGGTCAAAATTCAGTTGAGGATCTAAAATCGCAAAAATTATTCTCTTTCGAGTCAATCGATAGAGAATTTAAAGTTGTATGAAATATCCAAAAATCAGCCTCATAGGTCAATTAGGAGAAGAGATATGAGAAGTTTTCACCTTTTAGACCATGGAAAAAGGGTTGTGCCTTCCTCATCTCTCCACCAAATTGAACCAGGAAGTTGAAATTTGGTATGTGGACCTGGTAGGGGCCATAGATATGCCTTTTGGGAGTTTCGACTTTTCAGACCCGTTGCGTCTCCTTACAGCCCAGAAATGTGGTTTTTTGGGCGTGTTTTCTTATGTCTTGAGCTTGTTCCTCGCATAACTCCCTTCCAAATTGAGCTAGGAAGTTGAAATTTTGTATATTTTGTATGTACATTTAGTAGGGGCTCGAGATGTGCCTTTCGGGAAGGTCTTGACTTTTTAGCCCCATTGAACCCTCCCTACCCTCACTGCTTATGGTTATTCACGAAAATTTAGAAAGAAAAATTACTGCCAGCTCTCCTTGCCTCTTTCTCATACTCCGGGGCAGAGGTCTATGTCGGTCTTCTCTACGCATTCTATTATCAACCAAGAAAACTCAAGCTTCAAGGAATGAAAACGAAGGTGCAAAAGTGTTATGTATTCTTCAAAGCATCACACTTCAGATCATGCATATTTTGGTGTTTTTTTTTTATCATCTTAATTTTTTGAATAATCAACTATGAAGGTAGCTTATCAAACTAAATCATACTCCACGTGTGTACCAAGCGTGCATTTAAAGAAACCAACATGCTGTGTCGAAATCTCGTCAAGAAACCATTTCCACCTTTTTCAAATCACTCGAAGAGTCCAACAAGGATAGATTAGCTAATAAACGAGGAACGAGTAAGTTCACTCAAACTCCTTTCACCAGTTTAGGCTGATCATTGTGAGCCAAGGAATTGTTTAGAATTCAATCTACGTGCCTTAATAACTAACTAGATACGTAAATATTGCAATTTAAATAACAGCGTGTTAATAAGGAGTTAATATTTACCTAGAATTAATTGCGGATAACGTTGGTATGCTCGATGCTCTATGTATTATCGAACCAGACCTATATGAAAAAAATTGTTATCACGTGCCAATGTTAGTAATTTTTAATAGTTGATTATGTTGATAAATAAGGTAGGACTATGTTTAGATCTAGCTTTGTGTTGAGATTTCGTTCAGTGCGATTCAATTCAATTTAAGCCTGTTTAATTGTCTAAATAATTCTAAATTATTCGAATTGTTTGAAAAATTCTAATTAATCGTGCTGTCAAGATTATCAAATGTTACTCGCGAGAAGACATTATTCGTATTATCTACTACCACAGCCACGTACCTAAGTAGGTACCTATTTATTAATCATTAAACCTATCATCGCGATAGGACACGACCTATCGAAATTGTTAAGTTTTTAAATTACATTTTACAGACCTGCTATCCGCTGATATCGGACTAGTTAAGCCGGAAGGAGATCTAGTACTACTCAGTGATCCGTTCAAAGGTTTCCTCGACGATAGACCGCTGCTTTTTGAAGAAGATGTCGATCGTCTGGGTATTCTGCTTGGTGTGCCATCGTCTGCAATAACATTAAAAGTATTACCATTCACATATACTTCAAATAAAACGTCTCAAAGAAAGATATTGCATATAAACAAAAAATTTCATCATATAGCAATTTTCGAACGACCGAATCGATTAATTAACGAACCTTTAACGAATACACCCCCCCCCCCCTACACTTTATAAGTTCATATGAACTAAAACTTAACGAAAAAAAAGTTGAGAAATTAAAACAAAATTACTCTATAACGAATATTTTTGCTATATGAACAAATCGTTCGCGAACGACTGAACGAAATTTTCCGTAATTAATATGCGAATCAGTTACCATCTCAATCATAACAAAATGCAGTTTAGATAATATTTGAACTGTATCCATTCATCTGTGAATAATTCACTCTCAACTGAATCAATTCGGTCATGAACGATTGAATCGGTCTTTTGACAAATCAATCCAGACGAGTGTACTTTTATGATGGTTGAAAATTCCAACAGAGATGGAAAATATTTCCACGATATTCTCGTGTCAAATAGTAATAAATAATTCCCAAGATGAGCAAATCGTTCACGAACGAGTAACGAATTAGATTCATTAGATACTCGATCATATCAAAAATGACTCGTATTAAAAATCAATCTTTATAATAAAGGGTACACAATTCATCTTCAAGAATTGGTGGCTCATGAACGATTCGTGCACGTAAAACAGCAATTCGTTCGCGAACGACTAAATTGATTCATTAATGCATTGTTTTCGTATTTCGGGTCGGTATTTTAAGCATCGAAAACTTGACAAAACGCGAATAATTTTTCATCAGGAGTTGCTCGTTCTGTTAAAAATATCATCTCGTTCGCGAACGACTCAGCCAATTTTTTGTTGAATTAACCATATAGAAGATATTATCAAAAATTGAAACCCCGAAAGTATACAATTCAACTATTCGTAGTCTCAAAGTCGTTCGTGAACGATTTCTTGAAAGCACTCTTTCGTTCATAAACAAATGAATCCATTTTTTGGTGATTTATTTGCTCATTGATTGTATGAAAAAGAAAAAAATTTCAATTTCACTCGTAATATGTAATCGTTCGCGAATGATTCATTTACTGAGAGTATCATGTATTCGGTCGCGAACGAATTGAATAATTTTCTGACGCACACCTCACATATTTTTGTTTCTGGTTGAATAAAAATTTCAGGAAAAAAAAAAGAAATAAACTGAACGACAGATACATCCACTTGTAAAAGAATCGTTTATGAATGAATGAATCTTTTTTTTGTTATGTTCATTAAAAATACACACATACTGAATGAAGATGAATCAATTCATTCGTAGAATGTAATGGTTTATGAACCATTCGAAAAAACTATAGAATCGTTCGCGAATGAACAATTTGTTATTTTTTAAAGAATTATTTGCGTATTATCCGGATAATTTTTTTTTTTTTAAGTTCAGCCGTAAAGTGTATTCGTTCGTAAATGATTCATTTACTAGAATTATCATGGATTCGTTTACAAAGAACTTTAATAAATCTCCAACATATTACTCAAATATTTATGATTTTTAAAAAATCAAAATTTTGGCATCAAGTAGTTAAAATAAATTCGTTCGTGAACGATTTTTTTCTGGGGTAAAGTGATTTGTTCATGAACAAATGAATATTTTTTTGAATAGTTGTGCGGGCATTAGTTATTTAAACTGCACATATTCGTATATCAACTGAAGATAACATGATTTATTCATCAAATGCAATCGTTCGTGAAAGATTGATGAAAAAGTCCAAATCGTTCGTGAACAAACGAATCAGTTTTTTTTGGTATATTGTTTGCGCATCAGTTGTTGGGATTTTTTTCGATTTTACCCGTCAACTACAGTCGTTCACCAATGATTCGTTCAACAGAAATATCATAGATTCGTTCGCGAACGACTCCAACAATTTTTCAACACATTACTCACACAGCCAAGATTTTTGAAGAACGGAAATTTGGGCAAAAAATGAACATAAATTGAACGGTAGATTCATTCGTTGACAAGATTTTTTTTTAATGAAAAGTGATTTGTTCATGAACGAAAGAATCAATTATTTGTGACGAGTTACCCACACATCGGTTATCCAAAACGCAAATACATCCGAATGAAGATAAATTGGTTGATCCATCCAATGTATTCGTTCGTGAACGATTCACAAAAAATATTGAATCGTTCGCGAACGACGGAATCGATTCTTCGGAGTATTCACGTACAACGTATTTCAATAAATAAAACTTAATAAAGTACAAATAATATTCAATAGTTTCATGAATTTGGAAAAGTTCACGAACGATTTGTTCGAACAGCGATGAAAAAAAATCGATCATTCGTCATTTGATGGATTTTTCGTTCCGCATAAAGAAGAAATCAACCCAACAACTTTTCAAATGAATTGTTATTTACTGCGAATTAATATTTTATTTCTTTACTCCCTCCCTCCTTCCTTCCTTCCCTTACCCAACTCCAATTTTTAAAAATTTCGAGTCTACCCATCCATTAACCAAATTATCGTGAATATTATTGCACTTTTCAAAAAGTGACTTACCAGTACTATCGAGAGATAAATTCGACCCATGTCGACTGGGTGGTTTACTGCCTTGACGACTGGCTGGACGACTGTTTCCACGACTTCCAGGTAAACTGCCTCCTATGTGATCAAAACATAACTTAGCATTAATAAAATGAATAAAATATTATGATGTAGTTACAAGATATCTTTCACACTTATACAAGACGAATACATTTTCTGTCAGTCTTACCTTTAAACGTAGGAGTAGCCGGCTTTCTAATCGGTGTCCTGGCATAAGGAGATGATTCGGTATCACTTAGAGAATCGGGCGTACCAATGTTCCTATTGACCGTCTTACCCAATGGTACGCTTCTTGTGGTACGTTCTCTTATCTGTCGAACAAAACCAAATTCCCCATATAAGTAAATCAGATTAAATTCTGCGGGCGATTCATTTCGTTCACAGGTAAATCGAACGACGATTCACACATACGCCTACATGTCACAACCCGTCTCTTACACCCCATCTCTTCTTACCATACTCAACACATCCATCTATGCGAAAAAAAAATGATTTAAAAAAATCATCACACAAATACAAAGCGATATATAAAGCGATCGGTGTGTGTGTGTGTGTGTTCAACGTGTAGTATACTTGAATAACGTGTGCGTGTCATTGGAGACATGGGACGCCACCAAAATAACAAGAACACACCTTACGAAGATCACTCGTGTCGTGTTCACGTGTAGTTGTGCAAACGATTCGAAAAAAACACTTGTATTTCATTAAAAAAGTTAAAAATAAATAAAACGTAATAATAATAAAAAAAGTTGTAAAAAAATGTATTGTTTACCGGGAATGCAACTTGCTGTCTAGGATTACCCATTGCGATCGGGTAACAACAAGGTAAATCTTCGCGTTGTCTTAGACTTTCAAATATCGGCATCAATTGGCTAAGAAATTCTTCAGCTACGATGCGCGTATACGTTCCAAAGCGAGCGAGCGAGCAAGAGAGAGAGAGAGAGACGATAAAAGGCACACGCAGAAAAGACAAAAGAGAGAGACACACAAACATTAACATCATACGCTTCGGTTGTATGTAATACGAGCGTATATGGTGTTTGCCTCGAACCACGATCATTTTTGGAAAAAAATTTCCTACTACCTTTACCCCTTCTCCTATAAAAAAAAGCCTAAATTTTCCTTCGTCAACCAACTTTTTATATTTTACGTGCGAATTTCTTATTACTTATCAGGATAACATGTTGTTTAAAAAATTAACCTACTCCAATCAGTACTTTGAGTAGGTACAAAAAACAAAACCAGCAAAATACGTAATCGATCGACAAAAACAAATACTTAAAACAATAACAAAACAGAAAAAAAAAAGACGTAGGTACATACGAAGCGACGCTATAAGTACAGTAAAAAAAAAAAAAACTACACAGCTTTCACAGCAACAATATAGCATCAGCAATTAAACAGCGTACGCTTTCAGTCATCATGTAAAAAGCGTTTTTTTTTTTTCATTCGTTCCATGAATTTTTAAATTTTTACAGTGAGTATAGCCAATGTAGCCAAAATATACAATATGTATCAGCGATAGGTAACAGATAAAAACCACACGAAATCCAATCAATTATACCTATGTAAAAAAATCCTAAACAATCCAAATTCTTACCTGTTGGAAATGATGAATGGTGAAATGAAATGGAATCGATCAACAACTTTTGATACGTAGAGTAGAGATATCTTTTAGTTCATTTAATATTACATCGATAAAAAAGAATCTATTTGCCCTAACATTTCGATTTGATCCTCACATGGTCCGAATGTCGATTAAAATGAAATTTATAGAAAGATAAGATATTTAAATAAAAAAAGAATCATTTTTTACGGCAATTCATGTCGAATCATTCGCGAACGACAAGTAGAAAATTGATATGCGAGATGAAGGTTGAAAAGGACAGATTTGCTAAACAATAATACTGAACTACTACGATCGAAAAAATTTGAACGACTTTTATCATACATTTCAACTGAATCATTCGCGAACGATTGAAAGCAGTTCCTAATGACCAAAAAAAAAAACCCTCAAATTTACAGTATGTACGAATGAGGATATTGAAATTATCGTTTGTAAACGATTCGAGCCATCGTTTCGATTCAGTCGTTCACAAATGGTTCAAAAGAATCGAACGAGTCATTCTACTTTCTCATCACACAAGAACAGGATTAGAATGTACTTGTGCTCAAAAATTATACAAATGAATCGAATCAAGTCGTTCGCGAACGATTCGAAGTGATTCGAATGACCGAAAGAATTGGATTCGCTGTAGAGAAAATGGAATTATCGTTCTTGATGGATTCGACTATGATTTTTGAATCAGTTCTTCACAAACAATTAGAAGAAACCGAGCAATGAACCAATTAAATTACTAGATTTCACCATGACACAAGAATGAATTTAGAACAGTAGAGTCTTCTCATAATGTCGGGAAAAAAATCCATTCGAGTCGTTCGCGAACGATCCAAAATGATTCAAATACTCGAAATCATATTTATCAGATTCACAGTACGTTCAAATAGGAAAAATGAAATCACAATTTACGCAAGATTTCAGCAACAATTTTGGATTCAGTCGTTCACGAGCGATTCAATTACATCGAAGTGGCGGAGCTGAATTCTTGAAAATTAAGAAAGATGAATATGATAAACTTGAGGTTTGTAAACGATTCGACACAAGATTTTCAATCAAGTCGTTTACAAACGGCTCAAATGAATCGACGAATCAAACAAATCACAACATCCGAGTAAAATTGAAACTGAGTACGCTCAAAACAGGAAAAACAAATCCAATCAAGTCGTTCACAAACGATTCAAAATGATTAAAATGACCGAAACAGTATTTTCGAGATTCGCGATTCATCAACCATGTATTGCTTATGAGTAAAAAAACAAAATTACGGTTCGTGCAAAATTCCAGCCATGATTTCTGATTCAATCAATCACGAAAGATTCGATCGGATTAAAACGACCGAAGTAATACGACTTCGGACTTGGATTTATTAAAAATATCAACGAAAAAAATGAACAGGATCACATTAAAGTTCGCGAACGAATCGTACCATAATTCTCAATTTCGTCGTTCGCGAATGATTCAAAAAATTCAATACTCAATGAAATGAACGTCTGATAATGCGAGCATAATACGAATCGAATTTACAAATCTGATGACAGATTTAATTCGAACGTTCATTCGCGAACGAATCAATTCGATTCAAATGATCGAACTGATAGTACTTTATCCTTCAGAAGCTTCAGATTCATGTTGATACGTACGAACGAAAACGACAAAAATCAACGTTCGGGAAAAATTCTGGACTTCATCGTTCGCGAACGATTCAAAAGATTCAATTGATCGAATAGGTGTTTGTTTGATTCATAACTTTTATGATAACTGCGATGGAAGAAGAGGAAAATTAATGTTTGCGAATAGTCCATCTTCAAGTGATCTTTCAATAATCGTTCGCGAACGATTTGAATAACGAAATAACATAAGATAATTGTTTAATCGGGTCTATTATTAATTATCACGCACAAGACTCAAACCAAAGTTACCTCAACAACGAATTTCAATTTAGACGTTCGCAAACGACTCGACTCGATTTAAATGAACAAACTGAAACCTTTCGAAGTAAATGCGCAAAGTGATTCTCAATTTTAATACGTTATAATGACCAAAATCGAAACTGCTACAGATTCGCGTAACAATTCACGGTCTAGTCGTTTTCGAACGACTCAAATGAATCAAATAATCTAACATACGAGCACTCGAATTTGTAAACTATGCAGAGCAGCAGAATTTGAGTTTAAAAAAGAGTAAGACTGAGCACAAGCTCGTGAATATTTTCGTTTTATAAGCTTTTTTTTTGTGTCCGGCCGGATGCCCTATTGTAATCATTTCAATACATTGAAATCACCTTTCACATGCATACCTTTGATCGTTTGTGCGAAAAGAATCGCACACGATACACGTAGCAATAAGAAACCAATTCAAAATGGGTATTTTCAGGCAGGTAATCCTATCGCATAATTTCTCTTTCCACTGTTTCCAAGAAGAGGAGAAAAAAAAAGAGTACCGTACGTATCTATCTAGAGAGGTATATTACGTATACAAACCTTCGTTATAGGTCCAGTGTTGGAGGTTAAAGAAACGGATTTCTGCTTTTCACTGGCTGTGCTATGTTTCGGTTTGAATGCAGACATGCTTTGTGAAACACCATCGGCCAGTATAAACTGCTCTCGCAATTCGATATTCGTACGGCCTTTAGCTACAGGGTAAGTAAGTAGAATCGGTCCAGAACACGCCGCGTGATCGCAAGTACACACAGGCAGAGAGTGTGACAGAGGAGTTAACGAGTAAACAACGCAACGTTTGCGGAGACAAGGATGCCAGAAGATAGAGTGGCAAGGAAAAAAAAATAATTACACAAAAATTAATTTGCAATCAAAATAAAAATAAAAAAAAACAAACGTGAAAAATAAAAAACAAACGTAAGTTATGCGAAAATAAAAAAAAAAAAAATTGCAAAAAAAAAAGATATAGAAAGGTAAAGGTAGATGGTAAAAAAAATAGTAATAAAAAACAAACAAAAATAAGTATGTAATACCGTAAGTAACCGATGAGGCAAAAAAAAAACAAAAAGGTGTAATAAAAAACCCATTCGTGTGCTGGATGTAAAATGAAGTAAAAAGCATTAAGTATTAAAGCAATAAGCATCGCATTGGCCAGGATATCGTCTCTTATGATACTTATTATACAGAAGTATGTAAATAAGATTTCCTTGTGCATCGCACATAGGTTTATCAATTGAAAAAATTACAGTGTACGTACAAAAGAGACACCTTTTAGATGGAATTTATACACTGTTTCCAATTAAATTCGCGTATAACTAAATACCATAAAAAAACACATTGCATAAGTAAGAATAAGTTGCCTATCTAGAAAATTAAAGGGGCGCGTTGATCTTCAGAAATTAGATTCGAAATGAATTTTCAACTTTAAAGATGAGTAGTAGGTGTAAAATTCAATAATTTCGGTGAAGTTTACATTCGGTCTAACCGTGAAATTGAAGGTGCTATTGCAACATGTTGAATATGTAGAAAAAACTCTTCGAAGAGAAATTATCACAAAAATGTATAGCACATCGAAATTTGAATAAATTTTGCTCTATTCAGTTTTTGTCTAACATGAAAATTGCAGAAGTTACAAGAAAATGTTGTACAAAATGATTCTCAACTTTAATGTTGACCAAAAAAACGAATTGAATAAAATTTCTTTCATTTTCAACGCATTATCCATTTCCATTGTTAATTTTTCTAGGAGAATTGTTTCATCAATTACACATACAGCAATAGCCCCTACAATTCTGAATTTAGGCTAAAAACTAACATCACAAAATCTGTCCAGTTTTTCACCTACTACACATTCCCATATGTAAAAATGTATTTTGAACATATAGTTTTTGAAGAGCAGCATTTGTCCCTTCAATTTTCAAGATAGGCAACTTATTCACATAGTGGTTTTTTTTCGGTGGTACCTGGTTATATTTAAATTTTGAATTTTAATAACCTTTCAAAAGACACCCTATGTTGTACACAATTAGAAATGCTTTAGGTGGAGAGTAAACAGGGAAAATATCAAAAATTGATGCTTCCATAATTTTCAGCGTTAATCAATATTCTCAATCACCGTCTAATTTTCAATTTCATTTCCAACCATAAACAAAGTTGGACGGATGAAGAGGGGGGGGGGCTTCATTTTTCCAAGTTTTGAAAAAGTACAAAAATTCAGCCGCTTTTTGAGTTTGATGCATTTAAAATTATCTCTCAAAATTGAGTTTGATTTGTTTAGATGAACGAAAATCATTAAACCCTGTCACCCTACTGTTGAATAAGGCGAAAGTTGGAGGGGTAAGGGAGGGAGAAAAGAGAGATAAGTACGTATAAAATTTGTTTCGTGGTCCTAAAGTCCATTCAAACTATTTATACAATTAGAACTTCTTTCAGGCATAACAATTTTTTTATTCGGTACGTTCGAAATTTGAGTAGGGCAAGATAAGAGCCTGATATTAGTAAAAACAAAAAGATATGCAAATTGTTCCCTTCATCCCTCGCCAAGCGTACATACCAAATTTAAACCCTTTAGCGAGATTTGGAGGGGAGTTATATGTGCTACAAAGTTGAAAAATATCAGCCTGATTTTCGTCAGATATTATATTTGTAATCATATGAATTGAAAATGTGCATAGGGGAGTTTCAATGGGGGAGGGGGAAAGGAAGGGCTAAAAATTCGACACCTAACAAGGCATACCTAGAACTCATGCTAAACCTCCATACCAAATTCCAACTTCCTAGCTCAGTATGGAGGGAGGGGAGGGGGGGTTGGATATGCCAGAAATAAAACCAAAAATTAAGAAAACCAACAAAACACAACCTTTTTGGGGTTGTGAGGAGGAGCAATGATGCTGAAAAGTTGAAATCTCCAGAAGGTAAACTAGGACTCTTACTAAACGTACATACCAAACTTCATATCGTAGCTTAATTTGGAGGGCAATTATGCAAAAAAAAAAAAAAAAAAACCTCAAAACAAGAAAATCTCTGGCCAAAAAACCTCATTTCTGGGCTGTAAGGAGACGCAGTCGGTCTGAAAAGTTAGAATCTCCAAAAAGCACGTTTACGGCTCTTACTACGTCCACATGCCAAATTTCAACTTTTCAACTCAATTTGGTGGGGAGAAGGGAAGGAATAGTCCTTTTTACGGTCAAAAAGGGGGGGGAACCCGCATACCTCCCTTCTTAATTGACGTACAAGGCTGATTGTTGGATGTTATACAACTTTGGATTGTCCATCAATTGGCTCAGATGGGAACAATTTTTAGAATTTAACCCCTCAGCACCCCCTCTCCCAAATTTGGGTACGACTGAATTTTAACCCAAGACCATTCCCATTCATATAAATTCAATTGTGGCCAAACTGAATGTATCGACCAAATTGAAGCAATTTTTGGTCAGTAACAAATAGAGAGTAAATGATTTTAGTCGTTAGATGGAGCGGGGGACATACGAAAAAATTAAAAAAAAAATGTAACACAGTAAAAAATGGTCTTAATGGTCTTTAAAGATCCCAAAACCAGTTTTGTTAATATGTAACCCTCATCTGCCATAGGTTGATAGACTCTTAATAGCCTGGTTTTCATCGACAATAAGACACAGAAAATCAGGCTAAAAAACGACCAGAAAACTACATATTCGGGGCTGTGAGGGGATGCAACGGGGCTAAAAAGTCGAAACTTTTCACAAAAACACAATTAAGGCTTATACTAAAATGTACGTGCCAAATTTTAAACCTCTACATTTAACTGAAGAGGGATATGGGTGAAACGTTTTTTTTTTTTTTTTTTTTCAAGATCAATAGGAGAAAACCCCTCGAATCAGCCCTCCTAATTGAGCTAAGGAGCTGCTTTTCGGATACGTTTTACCACTTTCAATTCTGTATCGATTGGCTTAAAAAGGAACAATTTCTGTCATTTTAGCTTCTTAGCACTCCCTTTGCCAAATTTGGGCACAACTGAATTTTGACCAAAGGTTCATTGACAATATGGCATAAAAAATCAGGCTAAAAGCGAAACTGGCATAATACGAACAGAGGAACAATTCATACGCTTACAATACAACTGTATAGTGCTGTAGGGACACCAAGGTTCGTGTTCTTCGGGGATATACGGGTTCGGCATAGGAAGCATTTCAACTTAATAATTCGAATTGAAAAAAATAAATAAATCAAAACCAAAATGAAATCAAAAATTAAAAAATTCCAAAATAATGGGAGAAAAAAAATTCCAAAAAAAAAAAGCACGTACGTACAAGAACACGAAAGAACACCGTATACACGGGATAGAAATGACGATATCACAGACAGGAAGGAAATTAGGAATCAAAGACAAATGGTAGAGAGAAAAAAAGAGACAGACAGAAAAAAAAAGAAAAAAAAAGCATTAATATACCGAATGTTACAGCGTTAGTACCAGTAAAAAAAAAAAAAAAACAAAAAAAACAGAAAAATCTACCAAAGAAAGAAAAAAGAATACCAGTTTTAATACCAAGAGTATCTGCCAAAATCAGCCAATCGCATGCATAATGCACCTATACCTATGTATTGTGACGATGACTGTACATGTTCATGATGTAATTCTTTATTTATTATTATTATTTTTTTTTTGCACTGGATATACCTCAAGGTATCTGCTACGAGTACTGCATGTACCTACTTATATATGTACTTAATACTTATGGTATTTGTACCTACGTGAATTTTCAGCGAAAATACAACAACGATATAGACGTTGATCACGACGACCACAACAAAAAAAACAAAAATATATATTAATCGTAAATTAATTACAGTATAATCCAGTTCACTACTCGCGTGCAATTGAAAAATTAAAACCGCATTACGAACGAAAAATAATGAAGTTAGAGATGTTTCGAAACTAGTGAAATAATACGAACGATCAACGATGAAAGATAAAACAATAAAAATATCAGGTACATACAAAAGGTGTACTCGTCTAGTCTTTAGATGATGAGTTCCATGACCCATGTACGTCAAAACTACCTAGGTCTATGATGATGTAGTTAAATACTTCCAATTAAGTTAGCCTAATACTCCGATTTTCAAAAGCTTAAACACGTTGTTATCGCTAAACCTTATTATTTAATATATTCGACTTGTTGGTTGATTGGTTGGTTACTTGTATTAGGTAAATTAAATACGCGAAAAAAGCTCTCGTACGGATTACATAAACATAAATAATAAATAAATAAGTAATTCTCGTAATAAAAAGTTGGTTACGTAGTAAAATGAAACTGATAACGAGTAACGACCGGCCCAAAACGTAATACTAAAGAATACCGTAACAGCCAGATTATTATTATTTTTTTTTAATTTAAATTTATTTCGGCGTTATCACAGTCGCCATAGGTAGGGTTAACGAGGCAAAAACCTTATACCGTTAATCTGAAAATATTATTGTTAATACTACATTGTAATAAGACGGTTTAAAATAATCGAAAATAGTTTCCAAGTGCATACTCAGGCACGATACGAATACTGAAAATAATTCAATTTTAATTTTTTAAATCGTCTTTTCTTTTAAAAAAAAAATTAGTATCGAATGATGAGATAAGATATTAAATGGATAGAAAGATATAGTGAGAGATGTACACGAAAAGTATACAAAGAAATAGATGAATAGATAAGAAAGTGAAATGAAACTACAAGGGTTGTTTTGAATAGATTCAATAATAATGGTAGTCTACGGATACTAATTAATTTTCTAAATAAATAAATATGAACGTATGTTGATATAAAATTAATAGATAAGAATCAATCAATAAGTAAACAAACATACCTCGGCAAGGATCGTTTTTGACAAGGAATTCATCTAAAGCTACCCAACCACCACCTACTCGAACCATGACCGTTGATCTTAGGATACGAACTAGACGTAATTTTTGGCTGTCTCCGAACTAGTCGAACAGAAATGAAAATAAAAAAAATGAACAAACGACAAATCAAGATTTGTAATGAAATCGTATCTTACGATGGAAGCAGAAACTCACCCTATATTTGCCTTCGCCGACTTGGAAAACTCTGAACTTCTGTCGACACGTACACAACATTACGAGACGTTTAACTTCATCGTGAATCTTTTCGGCTTCGGAAGGAGGTCGTTTTTCTTCCCAATCCGGTCGTAATGCGGCGATGAATTCTTTCCAGTCGATTAATCCGGCTCCGTCGTGATCGAACATGTCGGCCACAGCGTTCATTTCCAATTTACTCGTATCGAATTCTAAACAATAACAGATTATCGATTATTAAAACGTGAACATCGGCGGAAAGAATCGAATCGGATTACTACAGAATGTAAAATATTTCAGAATAAATAATATCGTACTAGTTTTCATGATTCCGTCGATGAAATCATCTCTTGGAATCAAACCGTCGTTATTTTTGTCCATCTTTCTAAACAAGTCTGTTAATCTGGATTTCTTATGGTTCATGAATTTCAAGAACTGAAATATCGCGAAGAATATTATAAATTATTAAACATATCATCGAATAGAATGTTACTTTTTTCATGCTAATTCTAGAATCCGAAGCTAACCGATCGTTTATTCAGAAGTAACTTACTCGTTTGCGCCAATCATCCCAAGAGAAGTTGCGAACTTTCTCGAGTTCTTTCAAATAGTTCAATTTTTCTTGTAAACGTCGTTGTCGTTCCCATGCTAGAATCCAAACGTTACGCCATTTATCGTACAATTGTTTACATCTTGGATTACGGAACGTTGGTTCGGTTGCTTTGCTGTAAAACGAAAATACAAATTCATTCTAAAATGATTTCGCCGTATAATAAAAAATTACTGATAAGAAATCTCTTATCATTACGAAATAAATGGAAAATTCCCGGAGTTAATACCCATAAACAGAAACATCGGTTATAGTTTGTTCAATTCAAATTAAGACATCAGCACTACAAACATAATTGTTACAAACCAATCTGATCGCAGAAAATACAATATTCAACTAATTTCTAGCAATTTGATCGATTCATAACTAATTGTTTACATTTTTGTTCTGATAATTACAATCTATGTAACAATTGAGCGCTGATTATCAGAACAAAAATGTAAACAATATGCTATGAACCAATCAGATTGCTAGAAATTTAATAACAAGAAGAATTCTAACAATTTGATTGGAGCACAGCATATGGTTTACATTTCTGTTCTGATAACCAAAGCTCAATTTTAATTGAACCGTGGTTATCAGAACAACAATGTAAACAATATGCTATGAACCAATTAAATTGGTAGAAATTTGCTCGATATTGGATTTCCAGCAAATCTGATTGGTTTACGATAAATATGTTATTATGTTTGCAGTGCAGAACGCTCAATTCAAATTGAACGGGCCTTCAATGAATTATTCTTCAGTGATTTCGCTATATAACAAAAGTTCACTGATAAAAAATCCCTTATTATTAAAAAAAAAAAAAAAAAACAACATAACATTCCCGGAGTTAATACCCATAAAGAAAAACATAGGTTAGATCTGATTCTAGTTCTAATGATAATTATCTAACACTAATACTAAATATGTAACTAGACTAGATCAGCGACCGTGTTAATTCAACCAACTATACAAATACCAACCTTCCTTTAGGTGGGAATCTTGGTCCGTAATGAGGTAAAGTATCCAATTTTTCTCTCGAGCCCACACTAGTTTTACTGTAATACAAAAAACCAAATTCCAACCATGCAACACAAACATGATAACGATGATGAACTAATATTTAGTACTACTAATATTACGATTTATAGTTGTTCAATTTAAAAAGGACCTCGGCTCATCAGTAAACCATGCCTGTTAACCAATCGAATGCCTTAAAAATCAATTTTAAGACATCCTATTGGCCAAAGCCATTTATTTATAAATTTCTCACAGTCTTTTTTAAATTGAACAGACTGTAGTACACATCAATCACGTAAAGAACGAAAGATTTATACGTGAATCGATTTCTTATTCTAGACGATGACAGTTATAACGATGGAGTTAATAAACGAACAAAATAAGCTTTCAAAAAGAAAAAGAAAGAAAAAACATGAATAGCAAGCACATTGAAAACATAAAGAACAAAAAATAAAAAAACAAGCTTCTAACCTGCTTTGTTTATCTTGTAACAAATTATCACGAGACGACTTGAAGCTAAAGCAAAATAACAATTACACAACGTAACGCATTAATATTAAACGTGAGCAAAATTAAAAAAAGAAAAATAATAAAGAAGCAGCTCAAAAGTGCTATAAATGTTGGATTTAGTCTCGAGTGACGTAATAATATTTCAATCGTTATATTTTTCGAATATTTTCTGCTGAAAAATTAGTATTTGTAATACCGGTTCTGCAGAGTTCAGATTCAATATAGAATGCTTTTCAGTGTTTGGAAAATCAAAATAGCGTGATAAGAAAAATTCGAACAATAAGCGTTGTTTGCTTCACAATTACAGAGAAATTTTGGTGCAACGTTTTTACGTTGAGTTAGGAGTGACTTTAACAATAACCTCAATACGACATACCTCGGTGTAACTTTCTTAGCCGGAGCTTTACGTTCGACCAACGGGACTTGTTTGGCTTTGCAAACGGTATCGATATCGTGTTGTCTTTGCGAGGTAGTTTCCATGAATTCTTTGTGTTCTTCGATGAGTCTTTCAATAATTGGAATATCATCGGGTAATGGTTCAGCTTCCAAGGTTAATAGTCGATTCTCTAAACCTTGCAACCAAGCTAGTAACTCTTCCAATAACGAATCCAAGTCTTGTAAGGATCGTAGATGATCGCTGAGTTTTTGATCTCTCTGCAAGTGTAAATTGATATAAATCGTTGGCTAAAATTATCACAGTTATGTTCAACGATCACATACTTGTTTAGCCCAAGTGGATACTTCATCCCATCTCGATTGGATAATGGTTATCCAATGTTTGATGACTGACACAGCGTCCGGATGAGCTTTCTCTAGGATTCGTTGAGCTAATGCGATCGTGGCATCTTTCTCATGCTCTTTGTCAGCCAGTTCGCGCATGAATCTGAAAGTAAAACGATTATAGCATTCGATCGATCAAATGATCCTTTTTTTTAAGGAGCTTTTAACGTACTTCTCGTGTTCGGAGAGTTGGTTCCTGGTTTCTTGATCGTCTTCTGGTAAAGTAGCAGCAAACCTGAGTTTCATTTCAGCATCCGAAAGCCATTCCAATAACATATGCACTGATCTGTGTAATTCTTCGGCCTATAAAATAATTAAACTCGTTAGTAATCAATTCACTTCATTTCAGGTCCATTTTTTTTCATCAAATACATCGAGATAGAATTAGAATAACCAAACCAATATTTTATTATAAAATAACGATAGAAAATACTTACATCTCTCAACGCTTCCATCAATCTCTTATTTTTACGTTCGCTGAGCTTATTTGTTCTAGTCCACAACGAATCTATTTCATTCAATTGCGATCTAAGAGTAGCAGCATCTTCAGGGCTGGCTTTTCTAATCAATTCTTTAGCCGTCTCTTTGACAGATTCGAGCTGGGATGCACGATTCGATAAATCTTGTTCGAAAGCCTGCAGTAATCAAAAACAAAAAATAAATCGAAATTATTAAAAAAAATCTAAATCGTTCCCGAAATATAGATATTTTTCACCAACCTTATGCTGATCAATAAGAGCGTTCACGGTGTCTAAATCACCATGCACAGGTCCTTCTTCGGAAAGTTGTTTTTCGGTCTTCTTCAACCAATCTAGTAAGGCTTCCAAAGCATCCTTAAATTGACCGCAGTATAACAAAGCCTCTTCTAATTTACGTTGTCTGTCGACCGATTTGGAACACACCGAATTCCATTTTTCTTTTAATTCGGCCATCATTTGACGTAAATGAGGTTCGTCCGATTTGGGTGCTCGTTCTTTGAGCGCTTTGCCCATCCTCATAGTCGAATCATACGTTGCCTGTTTACCACTGAGAGCTCTTTGGAATTCGCGATGTTTAGCTAATCGTTGTTTGATTTTTTCAGGATCGTTGCCTATGCTGGAAGCTTCAACGGCCAATTCGTCGAGTCCTTTTTCGGTATCCGATAACCAGTTCATCAAGTTGGTCCTGCATCAAATCGTAACATGATGAGAAAACTCAATCGAAGATGGAATTTCATAAGTATAACATACCAAGCATCGTGGAATTCGCGAGCTTCTTTATAGCCGTGATCCAGAGCACGAGTTCGTTCGGCACTTTTAGCTACTACACGTTCCCATCGATGTTGAACGCTGAAGAAGAAATCGAATCAAATGTGACGACCGTATTCTTAACACAAATTCCGATATTTTGATTTATTTTTGAAAAATTCGTCTTACCTTATTAATAAATTCTTGATCAAAATAACATCTTGTTTTTGCGAGAAATACTTCAAATGGGTTCCTTTCTTATCTAAATGCAACATTGCTTCGCGATGAGCGCTCACATCTTTTTGGAACGATTTGTGTTCTTCGATCTGACTCAAAATAGTTTGCAGAACTCTCGATACTGGTTTCAAATTTGTTAGTACTTTCTCAGCATTTGTAAGCCAATCGATGAAAGACTAATGGTAAAAAAAAAACACACGATTAATGGCCTTCGTCGTTGATCCTTATCACAACGAATTACCACAAACACTTACTTGTAAAGCTTCGTGGAACTCGGTGGCTTCCTTTAGGGCGATCTCGAGCTTGATCTTTTTATCGTTAGCTCTGGCAGTCACGCTATCCCATCTTTGTTTCAATGTCTTCAAGTTGTGTTGAAGATTATTAGCAGAGCTCGGTGATTTCTTCAAGTATTCTTGTCCTTGAGCCAGAACAGTCTCCACTTTCGGTCTGTTGTCTTCGAGTTCGTTATAAACCTCCTGAAAATTACGAAAAAATAATTCATTAATGCGATTCTTCGATTTATTGGATGGATTTTTTTTTTTTTTCAAAAGTGATCTTGTCACTCACCATGAACCTTTCTAATTGCTCAGTAGCGGTCTCCGGTAACCCACCGACAGGTTTAGAGGCAGCAATTACACCGTCTACTTCACCCAGCCAAGACAGAAGATCTTGTATTTCGGCAGCGAACCTTTGAGCATCTCTTAAAGCCTCTTCGAGTTCGAGCTGTCTATCGGCAGCCTTTTGGAGTAAATCACGCCATCTGCGATTCAGCGTAGATAGTTTATCTTGGGTACTAGATGCTTCGTCGGTACCTTTACCACTTTCGATTAGCTGTCTGCCAGCATCGTTCAAGGTATCCACACTCGATTGATGGGCTTGGATGTCGTTCACCAGTACCTAAGATTTAAAGTAAATTTTCCATCAATTAGAAGAATTCGACGCGAATCAGTATTGGTTATCTGAAACTGACGTACTTTTAACTTGGCTAATTCAATTTCCAAAAGTTGAGGATCTCCGGCCACAGGTTTCAGATCGTTATCTAATGTTCGATTCGTGGCATCGATCCAGGCAAGTAGTTCAGCCAAGGCGTGTTGGAACTGTCCCAAACGTAGCAGGGCATTTTCCAATTGCCTTTGCCTTTCTACAATACCTCTGAGGAGTTCATCCCATCTTCTATTTACACTGGCCAAAGGTTCTTTTAGAGCTGCAGCTTGCTCAGCCGACGTTCTTTCGGTCAATTCTTGAGCTTGTCTGCAGTGAGAAAAAAATATATAGAAATATTAAAAATCTTATTTAACCACCAATGATAATTACCAGTCATCTCAACCACCCCTTCCCCCAAAATTAATTTCTATTAATAATACTTTACCTATAAATGGTTCTATATCCACATAATAGCGCAGACATAAGAGTAATAAAATAATAAATTAAACGCTCGAACATTATTATTAATTTTAATTTACCCAAATCTGTGAAATATCGAATAGTCGTACCTGTTCAAAGCCTCCACTTTAACCATATGTGGATCAACATCTGATTTAAATTGTTTCAGTTGAGAAATTTGACGTTTAACGGCGTCGATATCTGATCCCAACGGACCCAATTTACTAAATCTGGTCTCAGCTTTATCCAAAAAGTCCAAAATATCTTGTAACGTTTCGTGGAATTCCATGGCTTTTTCGATAGCGTTAATGAGATTTTCTTCGCGTTTGGCGAATAACGCTGTGATATTATCCCAAGCGTTGTCCAAGTCTTCGATGTGTTTCTTGACCTCTGGTTTGTCGGGCTCGCCGCAAATCCGCATCAATTGATGACCACTGGCACGACATTGTTCAACGTCTGGTTTAGTCTACGAGTGAATTAAAATAATAACAATAATAGTTCTGGAAATATATTCATTGATAATTTTGGGAATAAAATTCAACTCAAATACCTGATCGATTTCAGCTTTGATCTCTTGCAAGGCAACTTGTTGTTGTTGAATGACTGCTGGTTGAACTGCCGGTGGTTCTTGCGAATTCAACGAGTCTTGAAGGTCACGTAAGGTAGCCATAACTGCTTGCAATTCATCCCAGAATTTCTCAGCTAAAGCTAAAGCTTCATCTAAGCTACGTCCTCTGTCGGTGGTGGCTTTCTGTACTTCGTTCCATAATTTATTCAGTTTCTCTAGTTTACGTTTCATATCTACAATGAAAAAAGATGGAAAAAAAAAAAAGATAAATATAGTACCCACGTCTAATACTTTCGTCCATTTTTTAACCAACCTAACAAATCTTACCTCTTACAGCCGGATCAGCTGCATTTGGAGCTTTACTAATAACATCATTGGCGGCTTTTTTAACAGCCAAAAATGCTTCCTCTCGTTTATCAAGGTCTTCGACGAGAGCAGCGTTTTCATCGATTTGATCGCGAATTCTAGGCGGATGAGCGCTGATCGGTTCAGCTCCGGCGATTTGCTCAGCTGTGTTGGCCAATGCTCTCAACATACCTTCTAATTTATCGCTAAACTGACTAGTTTCTTGCAGGGCTTTTTCCAAAGCCTGTTGACGTTGTCTTAGCTCCAAACGCAGAGCAGCGTATCGAGCGTTATCCGAATCCATGATATCTTGTACTTTGGCACCTTCTTCCGGATTACACAAACGTATCAGAGCTTCTCCGGTTTTATTTAGTTTTTCAATCAATGGTTTGTGTTCGTTGATCGATTGTACGAACATCTACGAGACGGACAAAATGTATTAGTCGCGTTTTTAGGACAACTTACAAACGTGTTTAGTTATTTTTACGATGCTTACTTCATTTCTATCTTGCTGCTGAGCGATTAGATCTGGTCTAAGGGCGGGCATCGCTAACATCGAGACTTGTTGTTCCATTTCATCGAGCCAAGAGCTCAAATCGACGTGAGATTGGTGGAAATGTTCGGATAATGGTAACGCTTGCTCGAGAATACTCAATCGGTCAGAGCTGAGTTTGGATACTGTATCCATCATTTCTTTCAGATCTTCCATTTTTTCACGTATCGTGGCTATTTCGTCGTTATGGACGGACTCTCTCAATACCTGGAACAAATTAAATTATGTATTAGGGTGGCCGTAGAAGGATGAAGGATGCAAAATATCAGTAACGCTGGCTTACTTTCTTGGCTGTCGATAGGACATCGCGTACACGACTCTTTTGGCTGGAAATGTCATCGTTAAGGGCACGATGCTCTTTCAGCTGCATTCTAATGATATCCGGTTCGGCACTAGGAGGTTCGCTATCTCTAAGTTGATATTCTACTGCTCGGAACCAATCCAGTAGTTCATCGATATCGCCGATAACTTCCAATGAACGCTGCAAAAACACATTACGTTGAGAATAATTCAATTGCAAATGATCAAAGTGATGTATAATCAGAAAATCTTCGAATATTTGGCGAAATTAACGACGTACTTGTTTCGACAAATGGATTCGTTCGGCTTTCCTTTGTATTTGTTCGACTATGGCATCGAAACGACGATTATCGCGAGTAACTAAACCTTCGATTGTGGCAGCTCCTTCGCCTGGTGATATTTGGCATAATTGGGGTCCGATCAAGTTAATATTCTCCAAAACTGGACGGAATTCTGGAAAATTGCAAAAAAAAATTTAGGCACTTTTCCTTTACAGGGAAATATTCCAGATCGTGGATATGTAACATACCCATGTCGATATATTAACATAAAATGCAAAAATTATTCATAATACTCTTTTATCGCAAGTACTTGATTAAAAAATTTAGATCAAAAACGTTTACTCTATTTCCGAGTTTTTGATCAAAAATTTAAATTTAGATTTTTTTATTTTTTCAATTTTTTCTTTTTTAATTCCTTTCATTTCAATTTCTTTTTATTTTCAAATTTTTTGTATTTTAATTTTTTCAATTTCTTTATTCTTTTCTAATTTTTTTTATTTTTTAATTTTTTTCATAATTTTTTTATATTTTACGATTTTTTTAAAATTACATTTCAACATGAAGTGCAAACATCATTCACAATCATCTTTCATCACCAGTTTTTGATCAAAAACTTCAAATCAAAATTCAAAAACGTCACGTTTTCCACAAAATGACCCCAGCTATAAGACATATTCATGTCAAAGAATTATATTTAAAACTTTCTTTTTGTCAAAAATTGCCCAATTGATCTTTTTTATGACAGCAGATGACAGGGAAATGTCCATTAAAATACCTTGAATATCAGCAACAAGTCGATCAATCTCTTCTTCCCTGGGTTCGGCGACTTGGAGCTGTGATTCGGCATCCATCATCCAATCGACGAGTCTATTATGCGAATTATGGAATTGCTGAACCAACGGTAACGCTTCTTGAGCATTTTTCAACAGATCAGCTCCTCTGGAAACTAAATCGTGATAACGTCTTTGTAACGAATCCAATTTATCCTTCAACTGGATAGCTTCGTCGTTGGAAATATGCTTCATTAGTTCTAATCCACTATCGACAGTGCTATCAACATCCATTTGTCGATTGGATATTTCTTCGGTAACATCCTTTGAAAAAAAAAAGGAAAAAAGAAAACGAAACAACAATGAAAACTCCAGCACAAAAATTAGATCACGTCTGAGATGAAACTTACAGCCAGATCTTCCATATGTCTGAGTAATTTTTCCGAATGAACAGGCATAACTTTATATCTATTCAAACGATTATCCATGCTTTCCATCCAAGCTTGTAAGTCTTGATAGGTCAACACTAAATGTCTCAGGCCGGCTCTGGATGCTTGTAAAAGCTGACCAACGTTTTCAGAGGCATCTACCAATGCTGTGTATCGATCTGCGGTATCTTGCAATTTATCGGCAACGCCGCTAGCTTCGTCTTCGCCGACAAGAGCCATCAAAGCACTAGCCACTTCGGTCAGTTCGGTTAGAGCTGGTTTTTTACGAAGGATATCCTTATGTAGAGCCTGAGAAGGTACGAAAAAAATATAATTTAATGAATTTTCTTAAAGTTAATAACGATGTGTGATTCTCATCGTCTACTTACATCGTGTTCTTTGATACGTTGTTGGATTTTTTCTTCGTCGGTGGGTATAAGCTCCATATCTTTGATTTTCTTTTCGGTTGTATCGAGCCATTCCAGAATCGGTACCAGTTTATCTTGGAATTCTTTGGCGACGATCATGGCTTTTTCTAAAGCATCCATACGTTGAGCTGCGCCTTCGGTGAGATTATCGAAACGTTGCATTAGATCGCGTAGCTGACGTTCGATTGCTTTACGTTCGCTAGGATCGGCTCCGGCGGCTACTTCGCTGCCCATGGCGAACAACGAAGACATCGAGTTTTGACGATCTAGTAACATTTTCTTCAAGAACTGCAAAAGCAAAGTTGTATAGTTTGGAGTTAATAAACGTATCGTCATATTTGATTTTTTTCCCCCCAAAGATACCAACCTTTTGTTCTTGTAACTGGGCTTTGACTACTTTGTAATCGGCAGAAGGAGGCTTTTGATTGGCGACCATTTCTTCGGTATCCGTTAGCCATTTAGCTAATCCAGCCAAAGCTTCTTGGAATTTACCAGATTGTAATAATCCAACGTCTAATTTTCTATCACGTTCGTTAAGCTGAAGCGGAAAAAATACGAAAATAAAATAAACTTGTTTTGTCATGCTGGTCGATTTCAAGTAAGTATAATTACTTTATCTTTCAATGCGTTCCATTTATCGTTCAATTTCTCGAGATCTTTTTCCAAACTAGAGGTGTTAACACCGCCGGCGGCCGATTGTATCAATCCTTGTCCTACTTTGTTGACATCGTCGACAGATTGAGCAACCGGTTCGATCATCATCTTTCGGAAGCTGGCGAATTCCTCCTGCTGCGATTTAATAGCTTCGACTTCCGATCCGACCGGTTTCAATCTACGTAATTCTTCTCCAGCCTGAAAAATAACAGATTAGATTTTCCCTCGAACTCTGGTAAATAAGAGATAATTTAATATGCTTACGTGAGCGATATCGTCTAAAACAGCGGTATGATTTTGTTGGAAGTCTTGCAATTTATCGAGCATAGTTTCGATTTCATTTTGCCTATTTCGAGCTCTGTCGTCTAATCTATTCAATTGACGAGATAAAGTTTCGGTTTGTTCGCGTGTGACGGCTGTATCCGGAGCGAATCCAGAATCCACCAGGTGATCACCGGCTTCGATTACAGCTAATACGTCATCGTTAGCGACCACAATCTGGGTAACAATAATAACCAAGAAGATGATACAGAATTACGTTTAATCGATGATCAGTGGTTTTATTATATTCACGTTGGTTAGTAATGGTTACTCACCTTTTTGATCAACTTGTTGATATCATCCAATTGCGATCGAACGGTCTTGATATCACGACCGATTGGTTTCATAGCGTCTAATTCTTGTTCCAAGGCTGATAAATTCATACTCAAACCTTTTACTTTTTCCTACAACGATAAAGAAAGAATTTGATACGGTATTGGAATCGGTGTTCGATTAAGTAAATCTAAATGAACGATTGATTACGTTATATTGAGCCATAGCTGTAGAAGCGGATTGCAGTTGACTGCATCGGTCATCTAATTTGGCTTGTAAATCGTCCAATCGTTCGGAAATGCCATCAACGTCGTCGATCAAATGAGATGCGTTACCAACTCCAAGCTCGGCCGCTTCACCTACTAAATCTTTAGCTGTTTGACGTACTCCTTGCAGAGGTTTCCTTAATCCGACCGTTTCTTCTCGCAAAGCCTTCGTAACGACAATAAAATAATTAAAAAATATTTCATAATATTTTCATTGCGTATATAATACGAAGTTTAACATACTTTTATTCTATCCAGCATCTTAGGATCACGAGCAGCTCCACCGAGAGCATCGTGCGATGCCAATTTATCTTCGCATCTTTGCACCGAATGTGCTAAATCACGAAGGTTCTCCGAGAAGTCAGCCAGTCTTCGAGCAGTATCTTCTAACCATTGAGTACGTTCGAGTAATTCTACAAGATGGGAAAAAATTCAAAATTTAGTTCTAACAATGATTTCGTATCTGGTACAATCTCAGATCTAGTGATTCGCTCACCATTATTCAATTTATCCCATCTGGTCTTTACAGCAGCCAGTTCTTGTTTGACTAATTCCTTATCAACGTCACAAGCAGCTAAGAAAGTTTCTCCCAACGTTTTGAGGTTTTCAAATTCTCCAGAATGTTTCCAAACATCGTTTCTGAATAATGATAATTCTCGTAATTGTTTTTCAACGTCGGTTCTTTTAAAAGTATCCGGCCTCAACGAGTCTAATTTATTCTCAGCTTGAGATAACCATGGTATAAATGTCTCCAACGCTTTGTAGTATTTACGACAGTGTTCCTAGAATTAAATGATAAGGATTAGCGTGAGGTACTCTCAACGATACGAATACTCTTGGTTTTGCGTAGCTACAAAAATCCAACGAGAACTGAAATAAGCATCAACTAACCATACAAGTTTGTAATCTAGTTTGCCTTTCGACAGCATCTTTACGTAAACGATCCCAGAGCTGTTGTATTTTATCAAGTTCTCTTTGAAGATTGCGCGAATCTGTACGATTCAGCTGAGTAGAACGAGACAACTGATCTCGGCCTTTATTCAACAACATGATGATCTCGTGCTCTTTGTGGATAACTTCTTTGTAAATGGGCTAGCACCAGAAAAAACACACACATATGAATACTAATCTTTAAAATTTCAAATTCTACAAAAAGACAATAGAAAAATATTGTACCTCGTGTTGATCAACTTGCTGTTGTAATATTTCTCTATCAGCAGAGACCAACAATCGTTCCGGTAATTGAGCCAGTTGTTCGCCGAGCCATCCGAGAGATTTAGCGCAGGTAGCTTCGAATTGACGACCGTCGCGTAACGATCCTTCAATTTCAGCCTTACGATGGTCGAGTTTCTTTTGTAAATTATTATATTGTCGATTAATGGCGGATAATTTGCCTTGAATTTCGGCCCTCGACGTAGGATCACTGAGCACTTCACAAAGTTGAGCTCCGGCCGCTTCTAAATCAGCCAACAACGGACGTTGGCCTTCCAGCTGTCTTTCTAACGCCTACAAATCATCAACAAAGCGGTATTAGTAACATAATACAAGAAGCACAATGCCACCGTGGCACGAATCAACTTACCTGTACTTTCCTCAACTGTTCTTCGGGTTCTTTATCCAAAGGAATATCGTCCAATTGGTCGGAAATATTTTGCAGCGCATCTCGAAGTCTAGCCAAACCAGCGTCGAATTCGCGCGAACTGTCGGCAGCCGCACCTAGATTTTCAGCTCTTTCATCCAAACGTGAAAGTAAATCGTTCCAGCGTTTTTGAATGTTGGACAATTTGGTGGATATTTTTTGAGCATCTGATGATTTACGATCGGGTACTTGGGCCAGAATATTTTCACCGACAGTTTTGAAATGATTTAGCTGCGGTTGCTGGGTGCGGAATTCTTCTCGAAGTACTTGCACTTGTTGTACTTGACTTTGAACCATACGAGAGTCCGATGATATTGGTCCCAATACGGTCATCATACGGTCTTTGGCGCTTAACCAGTTCGACAGGTTATCGTGAATGTCGTGGAAGTCTTTTAGATTTTCCAGTAATTGGATTCTACGGAAAGTTAACAATTAATTAAAATTGACGACGGATCTATTTGTATTCTTTCTCCGAAAAGCTTACCTATCTTTACATAAATCATTCAGGTTCTTCCAACGAGCGCAGATATCTTGCATTTCATCGTGTAAAAGATTAGCTCCGTAAGCGGTTGGTTTTTTGCGCAGTAGATCGTTGATGCCAGCTCTGGTACCCTCGAGTAAGGCTTGTTTTTCGTACATTTCTTCCAAAATGTTCTACAAACGAGTTTTTAAAATAAAAGTAAATTATTAATAACGTTATCAGTTTATAGCATGATCTTGTAACGAAGAATACGAAACTCTTCAAGATCACTTACCTTGATATTTTTAGTTAATTTATCGGCATCTTCTTTCGTCTGTGGGATAGTCTCTTTGGGTAACATTCGTTGGATTTTATCCAAGAATTGAGATAACGAACGGAAATGCTCCAAGTGTTTTCTCAACTCTTCTTTAATAGTATCGAGTTCGGATTGACGATCCGATATTCTGGCTCCGAGTAAATTGTATCTGTTGTTGATCTCGGCCAATTGTTGCTGAACGTCGGATAGTTCTGAAAATTTGAGAATAAAATCGATTGAATTAAAATTTACGGTATTACGGTAAAATTTCATAAATGTGATTCAATTCATTTATTGTTCTACAGACCAATACACGAGTAACTTACCATCGATTAAAAATCCGTCTTGGGATGACCTTCGACTACCAAAACCACTAGAACCTCCTGGACTCTGGGTCAAGTATCCAAGACCTCTGGACGGTGACGGTGTACTATCCTGAGAACCTCGTCGTCCTAAAACCGAAGAAAAATGAACACTCGATTAGTTAAAAATTCAACCCGGGTCTTGGAATCAGATCTCGAATTAGTCTTCGTACCGTAGGTGGCTCCTAAAGTAGTACGTTTGGTTGGAGATGCGGTATTCCTCCTTCTAGTAGGCGTTTCTGGCCGACTAAGCGAATCGAACGCGGTACCGAGGTCGTTTACTTTATCGATAGTAACAGCATATTCTCGATGTTCTTTCAGAATAGGCTGAAAATAAAAAATAAAAATAAATACAACGGATATAATTATTTCTACTCTCACATGATCAACACAACTAATACCTTCAACTCTTCGATTTGTTTCTTCACAGTTTCCATTTCAACGGCAACCGGATCTAGTCTATTTACACGATTCTCGATATTCGTCAACCAAACCAGAACTTGGTCTCTTAATTTTTCGTAAGCATTCAATTGCTCCGTACGTAGTTTCGAGTTACGATGTTTTTCATCCAAAACTTGATTCAGGTCTTTCCATAACATTTCCAAAGCCTGTAACAAAAAAGCGAGTACCGAATTTGAATAAAGAAAGGTAAAAATTCAGAAACCTACGTTCGATCTGATATCCAATTACGTACCTTGATCCTGTCGCGAACATTGGCAGTATCTGTGACATCCTTGTGATTGATTAATGATTTGCCATCGCGAACAACCTGGTCCAGAGTATGTTTCAAGGTTTCTTTTTGAGCGATAAGATCGTCGACTTTGTTATCCGATGCTTCTGGTACGACTTCTAAAGCTTCGCCCAGCCATCTTTCTAGCGAAGATGCTTGATCGTTGAACACAGTCAATGAATGATGGATTTCAGCCAAAAGATCGTTACGTTTCAAGACTTTATCGAGTAACTTGTCGTATCTAGAATAAAACGAATACCAAAACGTTAGCTTTTGGTGCTGTTAAAGACAAATTCAGGAAAATTTCAACCTCTTAGCTGAAGTTGGAGGAGAGATATACGGGGAACAGCCCTTTTTCAAGGTCAAAAAGGACAAATGTCCCATATCTTCATTCTTAACTGACGTAGAAGGACTTTTGATTCTCTATCAATTGGCGTAAAAACAAAAAATTTTTGCTTCTCAACATTCCCTCCTACAAATTTAGAATTCATTGAATTTTGACCCAAGAAGACATGAAGTTAAGTAATGGCATTAACATAGACGTGTAGTACGGGCTGATTCAAGTTCAACGGTACCGCTCGAAGCCCCCCTTTTGCCCAAGGTAACAATGTATAGAAATCTAAAAATAAGGTAACAGAAAAATTTCAAAATTTCAATTCAATCATCAATTTAAGTTTTGGACCAAGAAGACGAAATTTTCTCCTAAAAATTTTCGTCATATTATCGTTTTGTATACCTTCGTTATCGAAGGGCAGCATTCGTTTGAATTTTATAAGCCCCTCCACATAATCAAGGTAAGCAAACTTGATATACGACCAAAAATGCAGTAAAAGTTGCCAACTACAAAGTCCACCATTCAAAATCACGATTTGAACAAATTTTTTGTTTTTAAAATTTGACATTCCCATGCCTTACCACCATATACAATTTCGAGAACGAGAAATTTGAATGTTGGGTATTGCAGTAGGTAAATTATACTCCATTATTGGTTGTGTACAAAATTTGCCTATCACAATTATTTGAAGGAGCTCATAAAATTCAAACGAAAGCTGCTCTCTTTATAACAAAGATAGGCAAAATATGTGCAAGATAAATTATTGGAGTGAATAGCTGAAATCCCATATAGGTGCATCTAGAACCCCTACTAAATGTGAATGCCAAATTTCAATATCTTAGCTCAACTTGGAGGGGAGATACGAGTCGGATAGTAGGGCTGAAAAGTTTAAATCCGCTAAAAATTCACATCGAAGACCCTTATTAAATTTACAAGCTGAACTTCAACCCCACTGCTTAATTTGGAGGAGGAGTACGTGCATTGGACAGCCTTTTTTTCAATGACATTTCCCCTCCTAATTGATCTACGAGGCTGATTTCCAAAATATGTTATACAACTCTATCGCTTGATTTAAAAACAAATAATTTTCGCAATTTTAACCCCTCAGCACCCCCTCTCCCAAATTTGGGCATAACTGAATTTTTAACCCCAAAGTTATTCCTACTCGAAAATATCAAATCCGCCGTCAAACTAAGCCTACAGCACAATTTAGACCAATTTTAGTGAGTAAGAACTGAAAAATGATTTTTAGTTTAGTAGAGGGGGGGGGGGTAAAAAAATAAGAATAAATAGTAAGGTCTCACTTATAGAAAAAAAGTCCACCCACAACTTTTTATAGAAGCAATTTTGTGATTGATTGTTGTTCCATACACTGAAATAAATTAATTTAGCCCAGATGCCCATTTCACCCCTCTTTCTTTTCTCAAGATACATCCCTCAACTTTTCAAATGCTTGTACCTTCTAATCTATGGGCCTCACCGAAAAAATGCCTACATAAATGTTGTTTCTTAGTATCGGATCTACAACTTCAGATCCTATCAAAATTCATTTTGGAGCAACCCATACCCCTCAAATTAGGAATTTTTGTTCTGAAAAAACGTTAAAATCACGGTTTTTTGAATTTTTGACGAGAAGTTTCGGAGATGAAATCAAAGTTCCAGTTACAAGGTATTCAAAATTAAATTACTTTTCTACAGAGCGACATAATAACACCCCCACTACCTTACCATAACACAACCACATGAAAAAAATAAATTTTTGAAACGTCAAAATTGGTCTTAATGGTCTTCCAAGATTCCTAATGCGGATTTTGGTGATACTCCTTTCCCCCAGTTCAACATATGGCAATAGTCTGAACATAGACAGAGATAGGGGAGCAATGATGAGGAGGGGGTGGTATGCCCAAGCCTGAAAATTTATTGAGTAACAATATGTACGACTAAAAATAATGAAATTTCATAGAACTTTTTTTATAGAAATGAAAATTGAAGGATGTTAACCCCCTCCCCCCGCCTGCAATTAACCAATCCCCGCTTATGAGCTGGTTTCTACAGATATTATAATATGGAAAATCAGGCTGATCAGATATGAATCTAATTCAATATAATAGTTGGTTAGTTAGTTAGGTAGGTAGGTAGGTACCTAGATATAACTTCACGGAGTTTGGTTTCAATTTTCTTGGCAAGTCGGGGATTACTGGCGGTGTTGATGAGCTGCTGAGCTGATTGGGTAACGCTATCGACGCTGGTACGATGCGAGTCTACATCGGCTCTGAGTACTCTATGTTCTCTCATTTGATCTTCCAAACGTTCCTTGTGTAGACTTGCTGGTCTGGTGATGTTCCTGTAAAAGAGAAAATATTTCAAAATTAATATGAAATCGGAACAGTTCTGATTTTAAGTTAACACAACGATGTCTCATTTCGGGTAGCAGAAACATATTCGATCTACTATGTAAAATTGCTTGGCACTCACTTTAGAGTATTTTCAGCATCGTTCAACCAATGCAGCAGACTATCCAACGCATCTTGGACACCCTGGGACTGTACCAAGGCGTTATCTAAAGTCTGGCATTTTTCGGCCAATGCGTCGCACAATTGACGATACCTATCTTCGATTTCAATGACCGGATTCTTCAAGTTGGCCATTTCACCGGGTGATAATTGACCTTCGAGTGATCTCAGCAAAGCATCGAGAGCCTAAACACAGACAGAGAGAGAGAGGGAGAGTACTCGTGAAAAAATATCCTCTTCCAAGAATACACGTTCGTTAAATCAAATACAATCGTACTTGTTTGGCATTGTCGACGAGACGACCTTGAGACACGAATTCGTTGTTGAGAGCTTTGGTACGACTGAGTTGATCTTCTAAAGCGTTAGGATCGGCGGCCACCGGTTCAATTAAAATCTACTCAGAAGAATGCGAAAGTCGCGAATTAAAACATGAAAATCAGCAATATCTCTGCAAACCATCGAGCCGGGAAACGAGTATAACTCACCTTATTAGCCCTAGGTTCGGCTTCTCTGAGCCAAGCTCTGACTGCGCTCAATGCATCCCTGTATTCCTTCTGTTTGGATCCGAGACCGCTGAGTTTATCAGACAGGGCATTAACCCTAGCCAATAAATCGCGATACTGCGAGCTAACCGTAGCGACGGTATTTCTGACCACGCTATCTTGAGCAGAAATCGGCTCAATATGAGGTAATCTAGAAGGTAAACTGGTTCTGAACTCGTTCAAGCAAGTCAAATACTCCTTAGACTCGTCGACGAATTTCTGCGCTGCCATCGTAATAAACCTGAGGTCTGCTTGGTGAGCAATCACGTCCGAAACGAAATCCCTGGTCGATTCGAACGAACCGTCTATTTTATTCAGATTCGATATGGACTTCTCCTTCTCTTCCAACGTCTTTTGGGCTTTTTCCATCCACGTCGTAAATATGGTAAGATCATTTTTGAACTTGGTTAGCTCGTCTCGGGCGGCGCTCAAACGACGTAGCAATTTATCGGTTCGATCGTTGGCTCGGTCGTATCGAGTGCGTAGTGATTTTCCTTTTCTTTCCAAGTTGGCCACTTCGTCTCTGGACAGGTATTCGCTACCGGTGGCCACTACTTGGCGGACTTGATCAAGGCAGCTGGTAACTGGACGGGCTTGAGAGTCGATTTCTTCTTTTAGAAGCTAATGGAGTAGAAAATATACACCGTAAGGACGTTGCAAATAAATAGATAAATAAAAAAAGCCTGATTTTCGTAATATATTACAATCGAGAGAATTGAAAAAAAAATTTCTCTCCTAATCAGCATTGCGGGGAAGAATGATTCGATGGGGCTAAAAAGTCGAAACCTTAAAAAGGCACATCTAGGCCCCCTGCTACACGTAGACAACAAATTTCAACTTCCTAACTCAATTTGGAGCGGAGTTATGCGAGAAACCAACTTAAAAATAGGAAAAAATGACCAAAAAACCACGTTTCCGGGGCTGCGACGAGGTGTAATGGGGCTGAAAAGTTGAAATCCCCAAAAGGCATATTTAGGGCACTTACTAAATGTTTTGGTGAGGAGTAAGGCTAGGAACGGCTCTTTTTCAAGGTCGAAATGGGGAACTCCCCTTACCTCCCCCTAATCAGTTTTTACGTTCTTAGCCTCTGTGCACCCCCTGCCCCAAATTTGGACACATCTCAATTTTGATCCAAAGTTGTCCCCACTCATATATATCAAATCCGCCACCAAACTGAGCCGAATGCAAAAATCAACCTCCGAGAAGATATGGGAGGGGGGCCTTTTTCCTTCTTGAAAACATGCTGTTTCACTCATATCTCCGCTCCAAATAAAAGTAGTGGGTTGAAGTTCGGCATGTACATTCTGTAGAGGCTCAAAATGTGTCTTTGGTGGTTTCAATTTTTCATCATCATTACACCCCCTTCCACCCGTAACAGTTCCAAAAATATTACTTTTAAGCCACTTTTTTTCATTTTTCAAGTTCGTGACGCACATCTTTCCCTTCCAAATTGAGCTAAGAAGTTGAAATTTAGTATATAGACTTGAAAAGGGTCCTAGATATACCTTTTCGGAGTTTCCACTTTTCCACTTCACTGCAGTCTCCCCCCTCGCTCACATCTTCAAAAATGTACATTTGGGTCAGTTTTTCCTTATTTTTTCAGGTTCGTGACGCGCATTTCTCCCTTCTGAATCAAGTTCGGAGTTTGAAATTTGACATGCAGATTTATATTAGCAAAGGTCCTAGATACGCATTTTGAGAGTTTAATTTATTCCATTTCAATATCTAACTGTATTCCTTTGGTCAGTATTAAACAGAATAAATAATTTTCGTAGGGGGCGGGGGGGATTAACCAAAAAAACCACATTTTAGATGCTATGAGGAATGCAATGAGACTGAAAAGTCGAAACCACCAAAAAGAATATCTAGGGCTGCCATTAAATGCACACACCAAATTTCAATTTCCTACGTCAATTTGATGAGGAGAAAGGGGGAGAAACAGCCCTTTTTAAAGGTCAAACCCTGTTATTTTCCCTCCTAATCGATCTATGATGCTGATTTTTGTATACGTTATACAACTTCGGATAATATATATCGATTGAATGAGAAAGGAACAATTTTTGCGTTTTTGGCCCCTCAGCACCGCCTCCCCAAAGTCATCCCCACTCATATACATACAGAGCAGAGTAAATGGTTTTAGTGTTGGGGGAAAAAAATGAATAAATATCTGACATGGCCAAAACTGGCCTGCCTGCATGGTCTTTTAGGACTCCAAAACGGATTTTGTTGATATCCCCCCCCCCCTCATCTGCCTAAGAGTCAATAAACTGTAATAGTCCAGTTTTCATTGACGATATGACATAGAAAATCAGGCAAATTAAAATATTTCAACCATATTTATGTACTTTTAATATATTTATCTGATTCCTGAGCTGATTAACATCTTCTTGGGCAACATCTTGGTTCGAGATACGATCCTCGATTTCGCTAATCCACGAAAGTAGCTCGCTCAACGTATCATCCGTCAAACGATACTTCTCTTCCATCGCTTGCTGCGGGAAAAAAATCACATAAAAAAATTCTTCGTTAATTTTTGTTCGTTAACTTTATCTAATGTTTACCTAAAACTAAAATGAATATAAAATGAATGAAAAAAAAAGCTAGAAAATGTGAAAAAAAAATCATCAAATAAATAATAAATAATAAATAATGAAACTGAAACATCTACAATGGAGTAATATGTTTCTACTCGAGTGAAATCCATCGCATCCTCTGCGAAGATACCACTCGATTCGATTAAGTATTATAATGAATGTATGATGACCACTCAGCTACCCTCCTCTACTTCCCATACGGTTAGAAAAATGGAAAGAGAGCCAGGTAACCTGTGTAGCCGAAAAGTATTACAAGTAAGTACTTAAAAAGAAGCGTTTTAAAAAGCTAAAAAATTATCACAGAAAAAAGTAACGTAAAAATAAATAATATAATAATAAGAATAATTGAAAAAAAAAAAAAAAACCAGTGTGTGGTGTTAAAATCAGTATTAGCATTGCCGATGAAGATGTTACGTAAGCGTAAATACTTATTAATGCCGGTACATATTTTTACAGCCAATTTTTTTTAACTGTAAGCGAGTCGATGAGTATCACCATTCGACTGAGGAATTAATTGCCGCCAAATTGTTACTACAAACGAAGCCGATATGAATGTATTATAACCCTTTCGGTTGAGGCGTGTTTAATGTAGTATGGTTTTTATCGCTTTATCGCATTCGCTGTTGGATTTTTTTTTAGTTATCACGTAGCTTATGTACGTATTATAATTATTATGTATGAATTATAGCGCAAATTAAATTATAATATTGGCGTAGTTTATAGGGCGCGAGGCGACGCTTTTATGTAAGATTAAAAAAATGAAACACAAGTGCGAGTTGGCAAACAAAACATCAAACAACAAATACAGCCATGATGATAATACCTGCAACAATTCAAATAACACGCAAAAAAAAAATGGTTTAGAGATCAGCAGAAGAGATGAAAAAAATAAATAAATAAAACAAAAAACAAAAAGAATATAGGTGAAAATGTCGTACGAGTCTAGAAATACGACATGTAGGTCTCCAGATAGGTAGCTAGAGGTACCTACTTTTATAATCGTATATTTGTACGTAAAATAGTAACCAACGAACTGGTTGATTTTTTTTACGATGCGCATGCGCAGTTTAAACGATAAGCCCAGTTCCGTCAAAAATCAATTACAATTTCGAAGGCGGATTACACCAGTTGTCAAAATTATTAAAAAGCATCGATGTATTGTAAAAGCAAGACTTATGAGTCTTTCTCTATGCCTCGAACTTTGATCCGAGGCTTTAACCACTCCAAAGCTACACTTCAATGGAGTCTAAACCCACATATAAAACCGGATTACGCCTCAGAAGACCAGAAGAAAATATTGGCTTGTGAAGAGAAATCTTATGTTTTTTTCATGGCATCAAAATCGTTCCAGAGTTTGGGTCTAGAGCTGAAACTTTAATATTGTAATATAAACAGTTTGACGATATTGTGAATAAAAGGAGCAATATATTTCGCATAGGTTCGAAATCGAAGCTCAATAGCTCAAAGCTACAGCTGAAGCATATCAAAATGCTAGACTCCGGTGCGCTGACAAATTTGAAGAACATTTTTAGGCTGAGAATATAAATTCGCTTCCTTTTTCCAAGGAATTGAAATTGCTTCATCAGCTTCAGGTTCTAAGCTCTCGAGTGATTTTGATATAGCTTCGGAGTCATTTTTTTTTTGGAGATTCAATCCGGAGCTAAAGCCGAAAATTGTGAACGGAAAGACGTTAGCTTTAGAGCAGGAGCTCGACATTTTGAAAATAAGAAGACTGGCGACTCTGAACAGAAGGAGCTGTGCTCCAGAATGAAAACTCAATATTGAATATGGATAAAACTTATCACCAAGCTGGAGCCCGAGCTTTTAAAAATATCACATCCCGCTCCACAGCCAAAACTGTAGAAGATTAGAGTTGGAATGGAAATATTTTTCTTTTTGTCAAGATATTAGAACCACTTCGGAGCCTACAGCATGCAGCTCGGATCCAGCCCATTTTTGGAACTAGGATCCGGAGCTAGAGCCAAAAATTTTCAATGGAAACAGGCTACCTTCGGAGTCAGCGATGGATATTTCGAAAATAAGGAGCCTGGCTTCGGAGTCGGAGTCCAATATTTTAAAAAGAAGTCTTAGATTCTGAACGATGGGGAGGGGGTAGGAGGAGGAGGAGGTGGTCGGCTTGGCTTCAGAGTAGGAATTTAACGCTGAATGTGGACGATACTTGTCACGGTGTTGGAACCTGAGCCCTTCAAAAATTGAGTCTATTTTCGGAACTTTGATCCGGAGCTGGAGTCAAATATTTTGAGCAGAAAGAGCTTCGGAGCGGGAGATCGATATTTCGAAAATAAAGAGTCTGGCTTCAGAGTTGGAATTCAATACTTTGAACAGGAGGAGCTTCAGATTCTGAACATGGAGGGAGGAGGGGGGAGCTCCAAAATGGAAACTTAATGTTGAATGTGAATGAAACTCGTCCAAGAATTGAGAAAATCAGAGTGCAATACAGTAGACTGAATCCGGAGCTAGAGCCAAATATTTCAAACAGAAAGAGGCTAGCTTCGGAGCTGATGCTTGATATTTCAAATATGAGAGTGTAGCTCCGGAGCCAGAGGCCAATATAAGGAATAGGAGGAGCTCAACATTTTAAACAAACGGAGCTTGACCCTGGAACCAAAGTTTTACATTCAAAATGGATGAAACTTGCCGGGGAGCCAAAGTTTGAGTCCTTAGAAGTGTAATATCGTTTGAGCTCCTATTCAAGATGAACTTTACTTCGGAAATGAATCCTTCGAAAATTCCAAATCCTGCTCCGCAACTGAACCCCAAGTACTTCGGTGGAATTGGAATCAAATATAACATCTTTCCGGAGGAGAGGAAGGTGGAAAGGTATGGCGAAGCAATATATGTGACAAGTAACTCTTAAGAAAGATTATCCACTAAAACATCTTAAATGTTCTTCATAAGGTTTGGGAAAATACACTTTTTAATCGTTAAAAAATCCTGTTTTTTTTTTCAAATTTTTGTCGGGTTTAATTCATTTTTTGAAGTTTAAGACCCAACTATGCTTTTTATATCGCCTTAAACCATTTTCATAAATGAAAAAATTTTTAGATCCAATCACAACACTCAGAAAATGTTTGGAACTCATCTTTGAGAAAATTTCCACTCTGTTGGGTGCGAGAAGCAGGAAAGGGGATACTATTCATAGATCGGGGGGGGGGTCACCATACTACGGTAATATCTATCTCCTGCCCCGAAGTTTCATAAAAAATATGGGATTTTCATCCTAGTTAGACTGAAGATAAGTGAAATGTAACTCAAGCTCCAGCTGAAGATAAACCCTTGCAAGATGAGATGGCTCTCCTTCCATTTAATCTACTTCCCTCCCCCTCCGTCACTAAAGCTTCCAACTACAACGAACCTTATTGATATTTTATGCTAACCAAAGTCTTCAAATGTTCAAAATCATATACCTAGCAAAGAGTTTAATTCGATGCTAAAAACAATATCAAAAAGTGAAGAAAACATGCAAAAAAATATAAAAGTTCAAAATAAAATCTTAGGACGTTTAACTTTTCCCCCTTCCCATTTATTTCATCAACTAGTTCATCCGCCTTCGAGTATAAAACCCTCGAACCAGAACCTCGAATAGAGTAAAATAAACACATAAGAAGCTGGATAGAAAAAAATAAATAAAATAGCATAGGTAGGTAGGTATAATAAAAATGAAAACGAATGAAAATATTACCACCACCTATGTAAGATTCGACTCACCCTGGCATTAGCTGGCACCAGATATCCGTGATTTTTGGCCTTGAGCAAGTCCATAGTGCGATTATTAGCAGTCTCGAGGTATTTACCAGCAACGGCGTCCAAGATTAATTTATCGACGGCTTGTTCGTAGGTTAGAATAGCACCTTCGGTGGTATCCTTAACGAATAAGGATTTCGGATCGACTATACCCAAGTTGACGCATTGATCTAGGGTCAATTTACGTCTAGTTTTTGTCGCGGAGCCGGTAAAAACGTCGCTTTTTCTAGCGCTTTCGAAAGGGTCGTTAAATAAACCGGTAACAGGATTATATAGCCCAAAATGCAGGGCTTCCATCAGAGGTAGGCCGTCAGTAATAACAAGTCGGTTATCTAAAGCTTCGGCCAAATTGTACAACCTGGACGAGTTCGTATCGATAATGGTGTTTTTGTCCGGATCAAAGATACCTTTTTTAATCGACTCGTCTAGTTTTAGCAGCCTAACGTTGCTGTAATCTTTAACCAACGCGGAATCCGGATCGATAAGTCCTACGGCCAGGGCATCCTTTAAGGAGATCGTTGTATTGGTGGTGGGATCTTTAAAAGATGCGGTTTTCGGATTAAGGCATTTTAATTGGGTAACGCATTCGGCCAACGATAAAGGTCGTTTGAGATACACAAAGTCACCTCGTCGTGTGATCGCTTTACCAGGAGGCACGTGTTCACAGCCATTCGAACTAAATTTGATTGTTTTTTTTGGTTCGATGATTTTATCATCGAGTAAAACGGCAACGGGGCAGAATTCACGACACGTTGTCGTACTGCGCATCACAGCCTGCTGCGGATCTAGTAGTTTTTCATCTATGGCGAATTGTACCGTGCATTCGAGACCATCCACTACTTTAATTTGTTGCTGAGCAAAATGACGTTTTGGTGCAGTACTTAGACTGGCAACGGTAGAAGTAGATGAGATGGCCGGTGGCTCTTCTTTAACACCGACAATTTGGCCATCGATGGCTGGAATGTTGAGTAATTTGTATTCGTCATTTTTCGGATCCTTAATTAAGACTACAGAAGCGCCGATTATTTCTTTATCGACGGCTTCTTGAACCGAAATACATCGAGATGTATTCGGATCGACGATCGAACCGGTCTTATCGTCGAAATGGGCGTATTCCACGGCGTCGTTGAGCATTTTATCGAAATTCGGTACGATTAAGCCTCGTTTACACGCTTCTTTGAAACTAATCAGTTCGCTGGTTTTGGCTACCGCCGAACGTACTGCGTACGTACCGGAAACATCGTCTACAATTCGCAGTTCGATAGCTTGCGGTAGTTTTACAAAACTATCGTATTCGAGCGATTTGACTAACGAAGCTTCGGCGTCGATTAAATTCTGTTTAACGGCTTCACGTAGCGTGAGCCTTCGATCGTTTTCCGGATTCACGTATAAACCTTCGTGAAAAAATCCCATAACCGATGCTTCGTATAATCCGATATTTTCTATTTTCACAATAAATCCAAGATTACTGGCTTCGGCCAAGTTTATACTGTTGGATTGTCGAGGCGTGTGGAATTTGCCGGCGATATCGTCGATCAAGCCTCGATCGCAGGTATCCTTCAGCGATAACACTTTCTCGTTGGTTTTATCCCAATAGCAAGGAGTGGCGTAGTTGATGACACGTTGTTTGGTCGCCTCCTTCAGCGTTAACTTCTCGCCACTGTTTGGATTTACGAGCTTACCGTCGGTTTCGTCGTAGAATCCCAGATCTAGAGCTTTTTGCAAAGGTATCATTGTCTTCACGTCCAAGATTAATCCTTCGTTGTAAGCTTGGATTAGCGATATTGTTGCTCCAGTCTTGGGATCAGTAACAATGGCTGATGTTTCACCATCGACCAGGCCTGCGTTGATGGCTTCCATTAGATCCAGCTTCTTGGCGGGATCGCATCTGATATCTTTGACCAAGACGGAATTCGGATCTAGAAGGTTTTTATCGATGGCTTCTTTTAGCGTGAGATATTTGCCGAGATTTGGATCTAAAAACAGACCGGTTTTATCGTCGAATACGCCTTTGTTGATGGCCTCTTTCAACGTCATTGGTCTTCGCACTTCGATCAGAATACCAGCATCGATGGCTTCGTGAAACGATATCTTACGTTGGCCTATTTTAACCGTTGATCTTTGCGGATCGACGATACCTTCGTCGATGGCATGCTCGAAGCTCAACGTTTTCTGATCGTATTTCAATATCACCGAAGATGGATCAACGACTAGTTTCATTATTTTACGTTTCTTTCCACCGGCGCTACCGTCTTCGCCATCTTCGCTAGGTATTTCCATCACCATATACTTCTTTTCGATGGCTGTGCCGAAGTTCATCTCGACAGGGACCAATACCAGGCCTTTGTTTAGATCGATTAAACTGTCCGAGATGGCTTGATGAATTGGCAGATACTTGTCGTGTATAACGTGTTTGATTTTAATCTCGTCTACGTCGATGAACTGCGCTTCAACGGCTTGTTGAACCGTTTGCCATGTGCCGGTACAAGGATTTAGTACCTTGCCGGTCTTCGGATCGTAATATTTGCACTGGACAGCATCCATAAGGTTCATTTTAAATGGTCTATTGATGATTAACTTTTCACTAATGGCAGTATCCAGTTTGATAGGTTTACCAGTGATGGTGTTGTTGAGGCAGCAATTGCTGACCAATCCGATACTCATGGCTTTGTCTAAAATAACGTATTCGTTCGATTTGATATCTTTACACTCGGCTAGGGTAGGATCTACAATCTGTCTGTTGATTGATTCCTCTAACGAGACGAGATCACCAGTAGTATCATCTACTATTCGGTTCTTATTTCTGTTATACCTTCCATTTCGAACAACAGCCACCAAACAGACTGGTTTCCTGCAAGGGAACACTAGTCCTTTGGCAAACGCTGTAGCCATATCGAATTGGGCATCAGCTACCCTAATTTGGCCAACGTTCAGGTCAACCATACCGCAATCTACAGCATCGGTCAATGATAGCACCTCGTTAGTGAACGGATTCCGCACCGAGACCGATTCAGCGACGATGAAACCAGTCGTAAGGCAAACGTGTAGATCGAGCATGAGGCCAGGTTCGACGTTAACTCGGCATGTTCGACGATCGACAATGCCAGCTTCGATGGCTTCTTCGAACGTTACGCCGACAATTGCTCCTCGATTTTGTCGTCGAGAATCCAGCTCCGTGATCCAGCCAAGTTTACAGCTTTCGAAAAATGTTATCCTGCGTTCGGTATTCGGATCGGTCATGAAACCTTCGTCGTTATCGACTAGATCGAATGTTAAAGCGCTCTGGATTGGTAGATACGAATCTATTTCTTCGAGATCTTTAACGTAGATGTTGTTGACACGGAATAGATTTTCGTTTAGGATCAGATCACGAAACGTTATTGGTTCTCCAGTTTCCGCATGCAAGAATAACTGGTTCTTGGTATCGTATACTCCTCGTAGAGCTAAATCTTTCGGTGTCAAGTGCTTGGTAATTGTTATATAATTATGCCAAGTGGCTGTCGAAGGTTGAGGCAAGCTAACTTGATCGATTTGCAGTTTAGTCGCTGCTTCCGGAGTCATATCGGTTTTAGTATGACGAAAAGCATCGGATACGAGTTTACCAGCCAGAAGAGGAGCTCCTAGTACGGTTAGAAGGCCTAGTTTGACCGCATCTTTCACTTTACTAGCGCCGTTCGATGGTTTAGCATCTTTTAGTTGGTCTGGCATTGATGAATTTGATGCTACGGCATCTTTTAGCTTAATAGTAGTCTTGGAAACGTTATCGTACAGTAAAGTATCCGGATTAATAATGCATTGCTCTACCGCTTCGTCGAAAGTAACCATATTTCCACGTTTTGGATCTTTGAATTTATCCGTAGTGTGATCGTAGCTGCTGAGGAATTCTCCAACAGCGTCGTATTGTTCTTTAGACATGGCGAAGTTATCATTTCCACCAATTACAACTACTTCGGATTGTTCGAGATTTTCGTAAAATGGTACAGACATTATGAGACCTTCTCTAATGGCCACCTCGAGTGGTTTCTTTTCACCAGTCAATGGATGTTTGATTTCGTTAGTGTCGCTATTATAGAGACCTTTTTGCAACGCTACCGGTAGTGTCATTCCAGCCGGTGGTAAGGCTGCCGGATTATTAACGATGGTTGGATCTTCGTCGACGAATATATCTTCGGCTCGATGACTGGCAGCTACGTCAACTAGATCGACAACATCGCCTTGACGAGTTTTAATGCTCAAATCTTCTCGAACGATACCTTCTTTAATGGCATCCTCCAAGGTAAGCACTGCTCCAGAAGTTGGATCTTTGATGTGCGACAAAGGATCGACAATATCACAGGCGATTGCTTCCGGTAACGAGATATTTGTACCAGTTTCTGGATGTATGATTCGGCCATTTTCTACCAATCCTTGACGCAGTAGATCGGGTAACGAGAGACTTTTAGCGATTGGTACCAGTAATTTGATGGCCGACGTGGCCGATGCGTCTAGCATGCCTCTTTCGACAGCTTCCTTAATGGAGATCATATCGCCTCGTTGAGGATCACGAATCAACTTGGCGTTTGGATTAGCGTTGGTTAGATCTAGAGCTTCGAACAGGCTCAACTGTTTGCCATCCGAATCGGTCATATTTTCCAGACTTTCGAATAATTCGGCGGTGCTTCGATCGATCAAACCGCTACTACAGGCTTCCTTCGGTTTCACTTTCTTTTTGCGCATTTTCTGCAATATTACTGGTCGAGCTCCTTCGATGGCCGGCGAAACGGTCTTGGTAGCTTTACCAATCGATACCAAATACTTGGGTTCGGTTGTAACGCGACTTCGAGTCAGTTCGGCCAACGAAGGACCTTCGTTATCTTCGTCGTACGATGGAATCGTAGTAGATTCCAAACGACAAAGAGTCGGAGGAATCTGCTCCAATGTATCGTTCGGCTTCGTAGTTCGAATCGAAGACGACACTGTATCGGTTATTTTTTTCGCTGCTATCAACGAACACCCTAATATGGCCACAACACCAGTTTTAATCGCTTGATTTAGATCCATCTCGAGCCCATCTTGATTTCGATACGTTTCCGATTCCAAATCGACCAATCGATTTTGCACTGCTTGTTGTAAGGTCATCTCGAGACCGGGTGATACGGACATTTTAATATCAGCTGGGTCGATTTTATCGCTTTTCACAGCGTTTACGAAATTATCCGACGAATTACGATCGATAAAAATTACCAACGCTGTTTCCGGATCGAATATCGTATTGGGACAGATCTGCACCGGTTCCAGAGGCTGTTGGGGAGATTCTTCGACTTCAGGTGCCAATGTGAACTCGGCTAATTGTACGAATCTGGGGCTATCTTGTTTCGAAAGCGGAATTGCAGTGTTGGTGACGAATAAAATCAACGATCTGTCTATGGCCTCTTTCATCGTAATGCGTTCGTCTTCTTGAATCAAATAATTCCCGGTACAGTTTAATATTTGTTTTTCTAAACTTCTAGCCATCGATATTCTCCGTCCTTTTGTCGACTCGACAACGATGGCCGATTTTGGATTAATTATTTCTAATTTTATACACTCTTCGAACGATACCAGTCGATCGGTACCTGGTATGATGAAAAGACCAGTCACAGGATCGAAGTATTTCTCTTTGATGGCCGTCTCGAGATCCCATCCTTCCGGTGGTACCTCGAATCGATCTACTTTTGGTGTTTTTTGCTGCACAACAACAGGAGCTGTAGGTTGCGCCCGTTTCATTTGCAAAGGTTCCAACATCTTGATGATTTTTTGTTTGATAGGAGATTTGACAGTTTTAGAAGTCGTAGTAGTGGTCGAAATGGTAGTAGTGGTAATATCTTCGGGCAGATCTTCTGGCGAAGAGCAAGACGACGAAGGTAATTTTTCATCGTCGAGTTTCTTGTGCGAAATACCTAATTCGAACGATTCGACGGTATTGGTGCTAGGCAGTTGGACAGTGGTTGCGTATCTAACCACAGTTTTCGTGATGGTTTGAGTAGATAAGGATATGGCCAATAGGCTTTTTAAGGTGGCCACTCCTTCGGCAGTTATGAGCTTTTTTTTGATAGCTTTGTTGAAGGGTAACTCTCGACTACGTGCAGATGATTTATCGACGATCAGTCCGGTTTTGGGGTTAATGTGGCCGAACACTGCTGCTTCCAGAACACTCAGTTCTAGTCCCAATTCACCTCTGATGCCTACTTTTTTTGATAACATGTTGAACACTTCTAGTCTCAGACAGTTTTTCTCGGCTGCTTCTTCGACAGGGATCATTTTAGCTCCATTGAACCGATAGCATACTTTGTTTCCTTGTTTCTTAACCAATCCGGTATCGAGAGATCGATTTAGATCGACGTATTCGTCGCTACGTTCGAGTCGAAAAGCCGCTATATCGAAAACTGATTTAACAGCCACTGAGTACAGGAGGCCTTTTTCGACGGCACTATGCACCGGTATCATTTCTTTGCTCTTTTTATCAACGTATAACGCGGTAGGAGTGATTATCTCGTCGTTCAAAGCATCACCCAGAGTGACCAGTTGACCGGTTCGATTGTTGACAACAGTCTTGTGTAGATCAGCGTCTAAGACGCCGAGTTTGATGGCCTCCATAAGTGGTACGTCCGCTCTGTAGATGGGGCTTTTGAATAGGCCGTTTTCTTCGATCACCTCCATATCTACGCAATCCTTCAAGCTGAGAGGTTTAATAATCAGTCGGCGACGTTTGGCCTCGTGTAACGTAATAGTTTCGCCGGACAATCGATGATGGTATTTTTCATTCTGAATGATACGTCGATCCAACGCTTCAACAAGGGTGATTTTCGTATCGTTGGACGTATCGACAATTTCGCGTACTTTATCGTTAACTATACCTTTCTGCGTGGCCTGCTTAATACTTAACCTGTTACCGGTATCGCGATCGTAGATCAGACCGCTGCGCCTGTCTACCAACTCTAAACAAATCAAATCGTACAACGAAAGGGATAGATTGTTGGCCCTACGATGCGACGAACTCGACCAACGAGAAGAAGACGAAGATGATACGCTATCATCGGCCGCTTCTTCATCGTGGTGGTCGTTATCGTCGCCATCATCATCATCATCTTCACCGATGGCAATGCTAACACCAGCAGGTTGGTTTTGCGACGCGCTCGTCGAGGACGTTGATATTATATTCACCTTCAGTCTTTCCATGGGGCCGCGTTCAGCGTCCACCAGTTCACGTTGTATGGCTTCCAATAACGAAATAGGCGTTTCGGTGCCGTCCGACGAACGGCTAATACCGCACGGACCGAGCAGCTTTTCCGCCAACTCCGGCATGACTAGACCGCACTTTACGGCGTCTTCTATACTAATATAGCTTATCTTGGTGGACGACGATCCGGGCAAGCTGCCGGCTACAGCGATTCTGCCCGTTCGTACGTCTAAAATTCTCAGTCTTATGGCGTCCTCGACGGTGAGCACTTCTTTGGTTTCCGGATGAACGATGCCTTTCATTTCGGTTATGTCGAAACCGTTACGATCGGTCGTACCGGTCGTACCGCCTAAACCAATTGTACCAGATGCGCCGCCGTCTTTACGCAGCGAGCGTATTTCAGTGAAACGCATCGATTCGTAGGGTACATTGCCGTTTAAAGGGGTCGATGATGTGGTGCCCATTTTTCGGGCCGATGGTGAACTTGGCGACGCGTCTAGGTCGTGGATGAAGAATGTGCTCGACGATGAGGATACATCTACGGTGTCTTTGGAGCCGTTGGTTATTCTGCGAACATACGAAGATGACAGATGAGAAATTCGCCCAAAAGTGAATTTTAACGCTATAATTATAATCTTGATTCGAGTCGTTTTAGTCCTGTCGACAAATCTGTGTTCGAATGTAACAAGAACAAAGAGATATGAATAATAAAATTAGTTCCACAGCAGAAAGTTCTTCTACCATTCGGTCTCAAGACTCTGAGAATTTTTTAATTTTCAAAAAATTCCAACAGAAATTTTCAATGAAAAATTCTCAACGACAAGACCATACTTCAAATATTTTTACTAGAAAAAATCATAGTATGCAAAATTTTCAAATTCTCTAAATTTTCAGGGAAGTCAGAATAGCCATCAATTTTGCACATTTTCCACTGAAATTAAAATTTCTAATGAAAGAGATACTTCAGCTTACACTACAGAGGCCAAATCCAGAATGAAATTAGTTCTCTCGACACAGCACGAGCTTCACTCAGTCTCCTCTTCAACCAAACCATTAGTAAAGGTAGTCAATTGGTCATAGATAAACCAAAAAAATATGAGTAGTTAAAAAATTGCGAGCAAAAAAAATTGAAAAAAAAAAAACTGATTAGCGTTGATTTTTTAACTTAATCTTTATCAAATATTGAGGTTTTCAAGAACTATTCTACAGTAAGCATTAAAAAAAAAACAAAAAGACACATTTCAGACCCCTACTAAACCTACACAATAAATTTAAATCAATTTAGAGACGAAGGGGCACAACGGGCGTTAAAAAGGCCAAACTTGAAAAATGTATCTTTTAGAACTCTGCTTAGTCTACAGGAAAAATTTCAACCCGCCTTCCCTCTTCACTTCAACATGACGAAAACTGCAAAAAGGGCAAAAATCACACAAGAAATTACTTTATCGTACTTGTAAGAGGATGAAATTGGTCTGAAAAGTGCAACCCTTCAAAAAGACATTTTTTGGACCTCTGCTAAACCTACATCAACGGTTCTAACTTCGTAACTTAATTCGGAAAATACTAAAGTCAAACTTGATATAACTAAAAAACAACCACGTTTCGTGGAAGTTGGAGGAGGGGGCGAAATGGGATTGAAACGCGGAAACCCTGAAAAGAGCATCCTCAGGATCTTCGGAAAATGGTAAAAACCAACTTGACATGACCATAAACAACTTGTTGGGGCTGTAATGCGATGGGGGGCGCTTGAAAACAGGAAACCACCGAAAAGGTACCGCTAATATAACTGCTAAGACAAGATGACAAATTATAACCATGTAACGTAATTTGGAAAATAGTAAAAATCGAACCTTTGCATAACCAAAAACCACTTTTTGGGGCTACAAGGTGGAGCCATAAGGTTGAAAAGTGAAAAACTACTAAAGAACAACAAGAAGACCCCTGCTATAGACTAAATGCCAACTTGACCTGATTCGAGAAATGGTAAAAACCGCATCTCACATAACCAGAAGCTACTTTTTTGAGACCACAAGGGGTGCAAGTAGGCTAAAAAGTCAAAACCCCTAAAAGACACTTCTACGATCTGTGCTAGATCTATACGGCAAATTTCAACTTTCCAGCTCAATATGAAAAAGAAATATGGAAGGGGACTTGAAAACAACTAAACCCGAACCTAACCTAACCAAAAACCACATTTTTGGGTTGTGATGGAGTTGAAAAGTCAAAACTATCAAATTGCATAACCAGAGAACCTACCGAATCTACGAACCAAATGTGAGCTTCATAGCTCAACTTTGCAGGAAGTTAAGCAACGAACCAACCTTCTCAATTTCATAGAACGAGAACCCCCGCCCCCTTCCCCTTCCAATAGACTTGGGAAGATGATTTTTTTGATATTTCACACAAATTTAGATTCTCTATCAATCTGTCAAAAAACGAGAAATTTTTACGATTTTTACCCCTCTGCACCCCCTCACCCATTTTATAATATAATTGAATTTAGTCTCAAGGTTATCTGCACTCTTGTGTTATCTGAATCGCCATCAATCTGAACGTATTAATCAAATTTGAGCGATTTAGGTCTGTATGGGGCCAGAGTAAGTGATTTTAGATCTGTTGAACAAAAAAAACCTATTTTGAGGCAGGAGGAGGTGCCATAAGGCTAAAAAATTTACACCCCCGAGGAGATAGATCATTTCAACTTCCTAGCTCAATTTGAAGGGGCGTTATGCGAGTAACAAACTAGAAAAATATGAAAAACTGATTAAAAAACTATATTATCGGGGCCATGAGGGGGGTGCAACGGGAGAGAGAAGTTGAAACTCCTGAAAACCGCCATCAAGGACCTGTACTTCATGTACATGTCAAATTTTTTTCAATTTTGGGGAGGAGATATGGGTGGAACAGTCCTTTTTTCAAAGTCAAAACACAGAAAAACCATCGTACCCCCCCCCAGCCCCAATTGATCCAAGAGGTTGATTTTTGCATATAGTACGCAACTTTTGATTCTCTATCGATTGGTTTAAAAACCAAGAATTTTTCTTTTTGAGCAACCCCCCACCCTCCCCACCCGCATTTAGGTATATTTGAATTTTGATACAAGGTCACCCCCACTCAAAAATATCAAATTCGGTGTCAATTGAAACCTATTGCTCAAATTTGACCAATTTTGATCGGTATCGAGCTGTGAAAATGATTCTTAATGGGGGGGGGGAGAAAGAGGAGAAGAAATAAGTATCTTACATGATTAAAATTGGTCTCAACCTCTCGATGGTCATTTAGGACCCCAAAACGGATATCGTTGATATACCCCCCCCCCTCCCACCGCCAATTAGGTCGATAGTTCGAAACGTGGGAACAACCGTTTCCAAAAATCTTATCAATGACAAATGACTAAAAAAAATTCATTTCAATTTAAAATATCAAAAAAAGCATTTTTGAAAGCAAATGAAATGAAAAGAAGAGAAAAGGGAGAGAAATTGAGAGTCGAGCTTAAGGTCCTGAGCTTTTTCACAACGCTATTAGAATCTTCTTTTGTTAACTTTTTTCAAATTGCCACCTCCTATTCGACGTTTTTTGGAAAAATTAAAAATTAAAAACAACAGCAGTGCCTTATCCTGAGTACCTCGTTTATCAATAATCTATAATCGTTTATTTCGACATTTTCCACTTCTTTTATGCAAACAATTTTGTAACATTATTTCACACATTAAAAAGTAATCTCATCCCCCCTCCCAATTAAAAAAATTATTCAAGTAAAAAATACATTTATTTCATTTTTTTTTTTCTTCAAAATCACACTTCATTCAATTAACTTTTTAGAACTAAAAAAAAGAAAAAATTAATTTATAAAACGTATCAATTTTATTAATCGATCTTACAATTTTTATTTCCGTAATAAACAAAATAAAAAAAAAAAAAAAATCAATTTTCAATACCACTTAAAAGCACATTTCCTGATACCTACATTTCGCAGCATGCAAAATAAAACTATGCAGTCTACGAATGATTAGAAAAACAAACAAACCCCCACCAGCCCTTAAAAATAAACCTCTATCTCATCAACGCGATGACTTCGTCAAAATGCACGATACACTAATAAATAACTAACAACAACTATAGGTAATTATTTAAGAAGAAGAAAAAGAAGAAAAAAATTCAAACAAAAATAAAAATAACAACAACACTATCAACAACGTACCTGTCGGGCGATGAAATATACGTCGTAGACGAAGACTGCTCGTAGATACTGAATTCAGTTCTGAAAGTTTTCAACGGTTTAGGTTCCATGTTGGAAACCAACTCCTACACAAATTAAAAACTTATTAGCGTTTATTTGGTACAAAAAAAAAAAAAAAAAAAAAAATTTTTTTTGAAAAAAAAAAAAAAAAAAAAAAAAAATTCGCGCCGCATCATGCGGTCACCACGCGACACTTTATACAATCTAACATCTTAATTGGATAATGTTACTCTTCTTCCGAATGCAATCATGAAATTGTCCTTGAACGATTGTTTAATACTAAGTAAACTCGATACGATACAAATATCTCACGCAATTTTGCTCCAAATTCCTCCCCTCCCTCTGCGCGTACCGTCTTCTATAATACTCCCCGGTCCTTTATCGTACTCCTACTTGTATTCCACTCTGTTATCTACCCTGTAATTTTTATGATTCTTGTCAGCGTGAAAATTACCTACACACATCAACTCGAGAGGTATTTTATTAATTTCGATATCCGCACATTTACGAGGTCGAAATAAGTAAGCACAATGAATACTTAGAAGATGTTACCTTTTGCTTTTTGTAGCGAAAATTTTGCATTATCCCTTCACCTCGTTCGATCCCATATTACGTAATATAGGCGAGATGAAAACGAAAGAAGGAAAAAAAATTTACACACACGACACGACACACGTAAAGTACTACGTAGATACGCGAACAAACGCACCGGATCGGCTCAGGCTACAATCGTAACTTTCATTTTCACTGCACATTTTGCCTGCACCTATCGCGCTAGTGGCGAATGTCGCCCGGACGGCGTCTCCGATCACTCAGCTCTCTTCAACTATTGCATGGTGTAGCGCCATATCGTATACCGAAGACCGAACGCCAGCGCCACTCTCGAGTACTATCTATCGAGATGGTGGTGGTGTTATTTGTGATATATTATTCCTATTCACAATACGCAGCTCTTGCGAACCGAGCTATAAGGTGGGTAGAACAACTTCTCATCGCATCGGGCGAAAATGGAAATAGGAAAAAAAAAAAATAGTATTATACGATAGGGCTATAAGAACACCAGTGCCAGATACTAATCGCACCAACACGAACGAATATTGATCGCGCTGTTCAAAAGATCGCACTTCGACGGACTATCGCGAAAAAAAATCTCAACACGATGATCGAATTTTGTATTATACCTTTTGTAGAAGAAAGAAAGCTACCTACGTGTGTACCGTTCTAAAACAATTGAACTGATAAACGTGAATTTCGATCGCGTAATTTCTCGCCAATCGTATTGCTAAAATAAAATTAAAAAAAGTCAATCGTTATCTCCTTCCCTTCTCTTCGGCATATTTGCCATCGACGACGACGACGACGACGTGCAGTGCAACTCTTTTCGTAGAACTCATTTAGGTGCGCCAAACGGAGCCATTTCTCACACATACTTACAGCTGATCAACTATACAACTTCCCACACACTCGTGTACCAATGTGCAGTATACCAGAAGGAAACCAGTCACTAAACTCTTGTCCAAATATGGACAAGTCGAGATGTCTTATCAAGCTAACCATAGACTACAAGCAGATCGTCGTTCGTCGTTCATTTCCTCTTATAAAAAAAAAAAAATAATAATTTTTTCCTTCACTGTAAATCTCTTCCCTTCTGCTCTCTTTTCGCTCGTAACTACGCACGTAATAACCAAATACGAATAATATGCAAGTACTCGCTCCCGATAACATGCACAGCACACATATAAGAGAAAATATCCTCATCGTAACGTACTAGTAGCCTACCGTAGCAGTAACAACAACAACAACAACAACAACAACAACAACGAAAGTATTATAAAAAAAGGTCGAGCCTGATTTCCTCTCTAAAGGCATCAGCTGTACCTAAATGCCAAATGCTAGCTTCGTGTGCCAACCTCAATGGTTTAAAGAGGTGATAAAAAAAGAAAACCACTTTTTTCAACTTGTACACGAATGAAAAGCGAATGGAACGTTGCCCCCCCCCCAACCCTGGTAGTCCAACTCTCCAGATAGTTTGAGAAAGCTTTCTGTGGTTAGGTTTATAAATAATATTCTCGAGAAAAGGTTGGGTCCAGTTCGAGAATGTTCTCAACTTTCAAAAGTCCGGCAAACAAACAAGGTAAATAATTGAACCAATTTATAGAAAATGTTCTCTCAGCTCCCCCTCCCTCCCTCCCCCCGGCTCTCTACGCCTACCTCAAGGCAATGGGAATGTAACGTTTTTATGTAGATGAGAACGAGCTGAAACGTGAATACTCATAGCAGATCAAAAATACCGACGGTCATTCTTCGAGTATAAGTGGAGGTGGAGAGGGGAGGAGGATCAGCGTGTGCACAAAATTCGTTGTAGAGTCCTCGAAAGCTTATTTAAGGCATCGGAGTCGCATATTTTTTTGCACAGGGCTCAAATAGCTTCAGAGTCGAGAATGTTATTTTGAGAAACTGGTTCTAGTTCTGAAGCCAAGTATGAAATTTCAAAGAGCTGTGAATCCGATTGCCTAACCTGATAAAACAGTTTGCCTAATTACGCTTAACTAGCCTCGGAAGCCCTTAAAATTGGTAGAAAAAAAATTTTTAAAACAAATTCTTCTAAATGCAATTTTTTTCAAACATCCTACATAACGAGTCAGTGAAATTATTCATCAAAAGTTTAAAAAAAAAAACTGGATTTTGTCATCGGAGCTGGGAGCTTCTTTTAGGCTACCAGCTGCAGCTCGAGAACACGGCATCTTCTAGGCTCCAGTTTCAGATTCGCAATTTTCTCATTCCAAATATTACACTCCTACTCTACTTTGAAGCTGGGCTTTTTTCATTCTGAATGTTGAGTTCTAGGTCCAGATTCCGGTTCATCTCATCTCAAATGCTGAGCTCGTACTCTGAAGCCATGCTCCTATCGTTTTAAATTTTGGACTTCGGTCTTCAGATTCGGGTTCTTCTCATTCCAAATATTGGGCTCCCACTTTGAAGCCGGGTACCTCATTCTGAACGTTGAGCTCCGGTTTCAGATCCAGGATCTTGTCATGCATGCCAAATATTGAACTCGCACTTTGCCGCTGAGCTCCTGGCTCCAGATTCTGAGTCATCGCATCCAAATATTGAGCTAGTACTTTGAAACCGGGTTTCTCTCATACTGAAAGTTGAGCTTCGCCTTCAGATTCAGATTTATCTCATTCGAGTCCCTACTTCGAAGCCGAGTTCTTCTCATTCTAAATGTTTGACTCCAGCTCAAGATCTAGACTCTTCTCATTCCGAATCAATGAGCTTCTACTTTGAAGCCGGACTCCTCTCATTTTGAATGTTAGGCTCTGGCTTCACATTCAGGTTCATCTCATTCCAAATGTTGGGCCGCTACTTTGAAGCCGGAGCTCCTCTCATTCTAAATGTTGGTATTCAGCTCCAAATTCAGGCTCATTCCATTCTAATTATTGGGCTTCTACCCCGAAGCGGACTCCTGCTCCAGACCTTAGTTCTTTTCATTTCAAATGTTTAACTCGACTATGGAGCTGGGCACACTTCATACAGAATATAGGCCTCTCGGTCCACATGCTTACATTTTGAATATGGAACCCTAACTCTGAAGCTAGGCTCTAAAAACAGTCCGGCTACTGAAGCCTATCGACTCCAAACTCCGGAGTGGCTCCAATACCCTGTTTTTTTGGCACATTCATCATCATTTGGCCAAATGAATAAATCAATTACTTCGTGTAATATTGAACAGAATCGGTCAAATTTCAAGTATTGGACTTATTTCGGTGACTAAATCATATCTTCAAGATGAAAATACCCCAGAATCGAAATTTGGGGAGGGGGGAGGAGGAGGTTAAAATCATAAAAAGTATTCTTTCTAAACGATTTTAATAAAGAGTGAAAATATGCTTAAAATATCCAAAAACGAGCAATTCTCAGCACAAAGGGGGAAGAAAACCGGTTGTATTGCACTTTACGACCTCGCATACTTGTAGATTTACCTTATTTGATGTACATACAAATCACCCCAATTGACTTATGAGCTAGAAATTACTTTAAAATGTAACTGGGGGCGGACAGGCATTATTTTTGGTAGATCATGAGGTGGGGAGAGGGGTGAAGGTTGGTAAAATTTTTAAAAAATTAAAATATATATAATCCAAACGATGCACCCGGTTTGTCCTATCGGCTAATCCACCACTGAATGTACCTTAGAAGAGGGTCTCAATTTTTCACAGTCAAACCACTTCTACAGCCCTAAGCAGTAATTTCTCGCATGTAAAATCCTCCCTAATTTCACATAAGAGCTAAAACTAGAGGTGGGGAGTAAATCACGTAAATGCCCACAATACATCTGAATCAGAGAGAAGGGGGTCAACTCCTGCTTCTATAAACTGGTCTAAGCTCCCCCCTCATCAAAAATTTCTTGATCACCATTGGTCATACTAGAGAGAGAGAGAGAGGGAGAGAGAAAGAGAAAATCAGGCTCCAAATAAATATTAAATACATAAATAATAATAATCTGAGAAATATATCGGATCAATTTACCTTTAATTCGACGTCGTCCGGATACAAGGCGGCCATCTGTTTGATACGATCGTACAGCACGTTGATCAATGCTTCGAAACGATTATTTAACATGTCCAATTCGTGCGAAACGGCAGCTTCGCCGCATCCGCTCATGTATTCCAGTTTGATCTTTTTTTTATTCGTAACCGAATTCTGAAGTTGCGGATGAACCTCGTCCACCAGCCATTCGCAATAGTGTAACAATCGTACGTCGTAAATCTACGTGCGCGTCCCCATCGTCGGGTTAACCAAAGGGGTGAGAGAAGGAGAGCAAAAGAAAAAGAGAGAGAGAGAGAAACAGGGCAGCGTGTTAGTTCGCCTCTTGTTATATTAATTAGGTTATCGTTATAAATACGATTTAACTACAAAGATCATCAACGACCTGGACACTTGGACAATCGACTGAACGTGGTCGTTATTTATCATATTCCATTAACGAAAAGCCACCTCCCTCTTGATTAATTTTTTTCTTCTTTGAAATCCTCCTTCGACTGTAAATACCCCCCCCCCTCCCAATATACACTGACCACTTCACACAACCAATCCTACTTTACTACGAATAATATAATATTAAAATTATAAAGTGTTTTCTCTTACCTTGGCTTCTCTAATAAATTTACCACCGTCAATGTTAACTTGTTCTACCGCTGGAATCCTTTCGATAACATTTTTAAATAATTTCTACGCCGAGGAACACGACAAAAACAAACAAACAAACAAACAAATCCCACGATATTTTAGAAAATTTGTACGCTACACAAAGCAACACTAGCTAATCAATCGATATGTTTTTAACGAAATTTTCATCTTCTTCGGTCCGCATCTATTGTACGTAAGACATTTACGATAAATTCACTAGCCACAAGTGAACCCCATTGATTGTTATGTTATCATGTTATTATTATAATTATTAATAGATTATCGTTTGATTCAGTTAAATCGAAATTTTCAATTATACACAACCCCATTTGTTTGTTAGCGACCGCATGTTAATGAATGATTATTTACCCGAGATTAAAAAATAATGAAGATATAAAAAAAAAAATCGAAAATATTCGATCGATACCGCTTTTCGATGCAGGTTAATACTAAATAGACCATAAAAAAATACCTTAGTTGGTTCAATTTGTTCAATGGCTTGCGATTTGATCGGAGTAAGAGCGTTTAGTTTTTGGTAACTTTCGTCGATGATTTTCACCTCCTGTTGATAAGAATTCGCGTATTTCTCCAACAAACCGTAGGCTGCTTCGCAGCTTCTTAACCTGAAAGATGGAATGAATACATTACATGTATTTTGAACCGTACGAATAGAATTATGGTGAGAAAGGAGCTGTTGGTGAATTATAATTAATCTAACCTATCGACTAGTTGACTGCAAATATTATTCCACCGAGTGGTAAGTCTATTTAGTTCGGTATCCAGACGATCTAGATCGTGATGAGGGCCACCGTGATGAATATGGTGGCGTGATTTCTCGACCAGACGTCTAGCGTTTCGGCCATCTTCCATTAGCTGATCCATAACCGATTGTTGCATCGTTACGTTATTTTGTAACGTTAATAAATCTTTATGAACCTGCCCAACAGACCAATCCGATGAAATCATTGGGTTCGTTCACAGCTGCGATTTTCCCAACAAAACAACAACGTTACTTACAGCTTTTAGAGCTTCCAATTCCGAAGGCATTTCTCCGTATGAAGCTAATTTTATTTCGAAATCGGATAAAACGTGGTTCATTTCGTTTACGCCGCTTAATACAACTTCGACGCATTTCAATCTACCATCAGACAAATGTGTTTATGAAATTAATTAATAATGAACGATCATTTGACAAATAAATAATCGCTAATTTATACCTTTCTACGTATAGATGAGATAAATTCCACAGATTGTTCCATTGATTCGATACTCTATCCATTTTAGATTGGATGGCCGGTGTTTTACGAGTAATAGCTTTGAATGCATCTTGGACTGTGTCCATGTCTGAGCTCAAAGTCTGCAAAAATACAAATACATTAGGATCTGTTTTTCACTTTCAAATGCATTAGTGATTCTACCCACCTTAAGCCTCGTTTCGAAATCTCTATGTTGAATAACCAAATGTTCCAAACTATCGACATCTCTGGGAATTGGTGAATTGAGCTTTGTATTGAGCGTATGTTCGGCTTCGTCCAAAGCAGCTTGTAACAAGGCGACTTTATCGTTAAATATCCTGGTCGCATTTCTATTCTCTTCTGCAAGCGTAAAAAAAAAAAAGGAAACAAATAACAACAATATCGAAATATTTGGATCAACGACTGCAGTATAATTTCCTTGATATTTACCATCTTCTCTGGCACGTCTTTCGAATTCGTCGAATAATCTATTAACCTCGTCCATTTCGCGTCGTAATCTTCTAAGCTGCGGATCGGCCGGATCACCTTCTTCTAATAGTTTAGCAGCGTCTTCATTCAACGCTCTACGAATAGCGTTCCTTTGGTCGGCTCCCATAGCCAAGAACTGTACAAAATTGTATACGAAATTAAACCATCTAGTGCAAAAAGAGAATACCATCGTAGTATTAATTGCAGTCTACTCACTTGAGCCAAATCCCAACTACGGACGACTTTGATTGTCGAGAAAATCATATTCTGTCGCATACGTAGCTGTTTACGCTGCCATAATGCGATAGATCGTTCGAATTGTCGTTTAAGCCTTTCGATAGCTTCCAAAGCTTCTTTATCTGGAGGTGGTATCAAGAACACGACTCCTGGTATGTTACAATCCGAGTTACTAGCTCCGCTCGATACTCTCCATTTTATACGGCCCGAATTATCGTGCAGTACCCATTGGTCGCCTTTTTGAATATGTACCTGTTGGTTTGAGATGTAACGGAAACGAGAATAATTAGATCCCGTGATTTTAGGAATTCCAACGATATCGCAATGAAAACTTAGTACTCGAAGCGCTTACGTTATTTTGCTTATAATTACAAATAGCAAGTATCGGTATAGGTCTGGTAACAGGTTGGCGACGTTGTTTCAACGGTACAACATTTTGGGCACGTTCGGCTAAATTCTGCACCACTTCGCTGTACGAGTTGAGCTCTTCGCGAAGTTCTTGCATACCTTTTAGCAATCGTTCTCCTTCATCCAAGGTGAAATCAGATTGACTGTAAGTAGTATTGAGCAATTCGTCTCGTCTGTAAAACAACAAAAACGAAAATATGAGTTATTTAGATAGATTTTCGGTGTATTTCACATTGAACTGTGTGAGCACTAACTTGTTAAGCCAATTTTCAGCTTCTTTGACATCTTTGTAGAATTGTTGGTAGTATGACGAGTGTTTGAGATGTGTTTCTAAGCAGAGAATCAGCTCCAAGATCCACGACCATTGGTTGTTCATTGCTGACATGTACGAATCGATAGTCTTTGAAGCTGGATGATGCTGCAGTAGCAATGATTCTCCTCGATCTTGCATAGCGTGGAATTGTATTTCGCGTTTTTCCAACTCCGTCATTAGATTCTGTTCGAAATAGAAATCATATTATGAAATGTTGTGATAATATACGAAGCTAATGGTACGAAGAAGCGTTCGTAAGCTCGAGAGCGATTCAGAATTGAAATTTCAAAGACTCAGCTCTTTACTAGAACAACAAAAGGATGATATTTCTGTAGCAGGCAGAAAATATCTCGTGCTAGAAACTACACGATCTTTCGTGTAAAGTTACATTTCATCTAGACCAGAATTATATCCTATAAAAATAAAAAATTGTTTTTAAAAATGCCACAAACTCAGGTTCTTGAAGATTCAACAAAACACTATTGTAAATTAATTAAAAAATTAACCTGGTTTGATCTCAGAAGCATTACGGGCACGACCGAACATAGTTTTAATTCTGATGTCAGTTTTACACATTTTATTACAGAGAAAATAATAATCTTTGTTTTGCATTCTGATTAAGAACATAATTTTATATACAAAATTTAATACAATGTGTGAATTAAAAATTTCGTAGCTTATCAGTTGTTATCAGTATCTAATTTTTTAACTTTGCAATAGTTCAGTCTCTTTTACTGAATTGTCGCCATTTTTGTGGTCTGTTCAATTTACATTGAACGTTTGAATCCTGGTTAGTAAAACAAAAATGTAAACAATATGCTATAAATCAATAACATTGTTAGGAATCCAATGTCGAACAGATTTATAGCAATCTGATTGGATTATAGCATATTGTTTACATTTTTATTCTGATAACTATAGTATGTTCAATTCAAATTGAGCTTTGGTTATCAGAACAGAAATGTAAACAATATACTGTGAACCAATCAAATTGCTAGAATTCTGCTTGATATTAGATTTCTAGCAATGTGATTGGTTCATAGTATATTGTTTACATTTTTCTTCTGATAACTATAGTATGTTCAATTCGAATTGAGCTTTGGTTATCAGAACAGAAATGTAAACAATATGCTGTGATCCAATCAAATTGCTAGAATTCTGCTTGATATTGGATTTCTAGCAATGTGATTGGTTCATAGCATATTGTTTACATTTTTGTTCTGATAACTACAGTGCGTTCAATTTAAATTGAGACCTTATCACTATAAACATAATTATTATAAACCAATCAGATGGCTAGAAATTCAATAATCAGCAGATTTTCTACCAAATTAATTGTTTCATAGCATACTGTTTTCAAATACGATGCTCATTTCTGCAGCTGAAATCTCCCATTTTAAATGAGTAATTTTGTTCTTTATTCGCCCAAAACATCCCTGAAATAATGCACATTCCTGTTGTCATTTCAGTGATCGGTAATTTTTATTATTATCTCATTTGGATCGTAGGATTTTGATAGAATTAAGCGGAAAAATGTATTTTGAAAATGGGAATTTGAATTGCAAAGTTGAGCATATTTACTTTTCGTTCCATCTCGATTGGAACGGACTATAGTCATGAAAAAATTATTTTCAATTATTTAATTAATATTATCACCTATCCATTATCAACATTTCTATTCCTGATCCGAATTTAAAAATTCTAATCGAAAATCACTTTTGCCTGTTACTAAACTGATCTTGAATAATCAAATTTTAGTTCACTTGTGATTGAAATAATCTACATAAGACTGAAAATATATCTCAGATGAGCAGCTAGAAATATTAAAAAATAAATTTTAAACATTTTTTTCAGTTCTTTCTATCACTAAAACAACACCAACCACAGATTCTACGTCTTTCTACCATTCCACGGTTATCAGTCGACCAAGATCGAACAATTGCATAATTTGGAATAAAAACACGAACCAAACAACGACAGAAAGTACTAAAGGAAGAACTATGAACGCCCAAGATAAAAGCAAATGCAATTCTACGTTATCCTTCTAGAGGACTAAACAAAGGATAACAGTATTCTTAGAACGCTAGTAAAATTCGTAAATCTGTATCTAAAATCTAAACGTACTTCGTGTCCACTTCCCAACGTCAGCTCAAAAAAAAAAATAAAAACCAAACGAGTTTAAATACTCGAAACAATTTGGCCGATGACATTAAAAATATTAATAAAATATTCGACGACCTGAGAGCAGCCGAATATCGTGCATTAAAACATGGAAATTATCCTACCTTGTAATACTGTTGTACGGCAGCCAGATTAAGATCTCTATCGCTCCAATCGCGAGTCAATTCGATTTCTTCTTTTTCGTTCAACCACACAAGATGGCTGGATACAGACTGCAGGAAATCCAGTAACGTTTCCAAGTCGGATAATCGTTTGCTCGAGGTGGATAGCAACTCGGTGTACAGCTTTTGTAAAGTATTAAGGTGCTGCGTGTACACGGCGAGCTCATCTCCGTGGAAATTATTCTGATAAATGATAAAATTTCAGATTACATACGATCGTAACGGAATGAGCGATGATAATACTCGAGAGTGGAGCTTACTTTGGCATTAATACATTGTTCGCATCTTGCGTGGAACTGTTCGATACTGTTATGTTCGCGTAGATGAGAATTAAGTTCGGCTTGAACGCCTGGCAAGTCAGATCCGTAGTCGGCTTCTTGGATTTGTTTCTAGAAATGAAAAATGTTTGTATTTAATATTCGTCGTTCTTCTAGTTCCACGTTTCTCTGTTCTGCATCGAGCTAACGCATCATTTACCAATTTTCGCGAACACCATTCTATGCATTCTTGTAAATTCTTGAAATAAGGATTAGTATCGATTAAACGTGTTTCTAGAATGGTACGCGATTGCCTTGTGACGGTGTGTTCTTCAACGTAGGGGAATGATAACGACGATAACGGAGCTATTAATCTGGAGTGCAGCAATGATCGCAACGATAACCAACGTTGATGTAATTTCTCCACTCTGCAAAAGAAAAACGTCGTAAGCTGATACATATTTGTTGTCTGGTTCGAACTTTTGATGATGGTGAAAAGCAGTACACGTACCTTTTATTTAAATCCGAAGCTTGCGGGTATCTGCCTTCGTGAAGGGTTTGTACGTCTGTGAACAAAGACTGGATATTTTCTTCGGTAACTCGTAACTCTTGTTCGAGTAATTCGATGTTGTGTTTGGCGTCCAACGGATGTAAACGTTCCAATCGACGACTTTCTTCTTTGATCTTAGATTCGGTATCTTCCATTTGTATATCGATACGTTTAATTTCACGGTGAACTTTATCGGCCAGCCTTTGCAGTCTGTCCAATCTAAACAAAAGAGTGAAACGCATCAAGCCCAGGGTGTTCGATTCGTTCGGCGACGAGTCGATGCTAACGAATCATACGATTGTCTACCTTTTCTTTTCTTCGTGAATCGTTTGTTCTCGTGTAACTTCCATGTTAACTTCTTCGATACTTTCGGAATATTTCTAAAACAAAACAAAACACAAATATAAGGAATTAATCATCGACGATAATTTTCAAGTATCATTCGTCCGGCACATCGGATGGGCCGTCCACTCGAACAAATTTACAAATTACCAACTTACCGATTCGTATAAAGGATGAACGGGCGGTGGTTCGGGGAACACATCGTACAGCGAAGAGATATACGTAATAATTGACTTCTCGTCGATTTCATGCGTATCGACATCTGTAACAAGTACGTAGAGCTTTAGATAAAAATCGTCACCATTTCTAAAGTGGTGCTCGAGCATCCAGCATAACCAACACGTGGCTGGGCGTACAACTCGGTGTTAAAAAAATTTACCATTAATTGGCATCACAATAGGGTATCGTTACGCTACCGTGAGTTGGCCATAGATAAGAGATTCGCAATAATATAAAAATCTAAACATAGTACATCCGTTTGAATTTTTTTTCTTTTTTTTTTTTACTAATTTTCATTTTAAACACCGAGTATCGTCCTCCATACAACATCGTGTTTGAGGGCAGCTCAAAACGAAAACAAACAAATACGCAAATTACCTTCGGGATCCAATAAACGGGTAACACCGTATTCTCTTTCAGCAGTATGAAAAGCGTGTTCTAGTCTTTCGCGTACTACTCGCGATCTAATTTCCCTCCAGTCTACCAAATCTGGCCTGTAACATATGAAAAATGCATTTTGAAAATTCAGCTTTATTATTCAATATCTACAAACGTATCAACGATGTAGTTCACATTGAATTACATATTTTTGGCATTATACAGGCTACGGATATACCTAATCGCTAAATAATGTATAAAATTTAATTCGTTTAACTAATTGTAAATTAGACGACCGGTGTGTTTGTGTCTTTAGTGCATGTCGTTCTTTCAACCACGTCTCCTTCTGCCACCCAAGTAAATAATTCCCTTCCTTCTCTTTACGCCAACTTACATAAGGTATAGCTTACGCATGCACATATACACACATACTGTATGCCTTCCATCTTCATACACCGTTAAATTAAATCTCCATAAATCATAATTATATTTTACTTAAGCTAGCTAGGTACTAAGGTAGTCGGTAACTAGGTACATTGCAACGTAATATCATTATATCTACTTTTCGTGTTCAAAGTAATACCAAAAATCCAAGGCTAACGTCGTTTTAATTTTACTATCGGTACCTATGAATTTTTTCATTAGTTTTAATGTTTGAGCTGAATGAACATTAAGCTCGTAAGAACCAGAAATACTCGACGACGATAACTTGAAATTATACATTAGAAAAGTGTTTGATTTCAGAAAAATCCTCACGTGTAGGCACCTAAAGCTACTTAACAGCCTATCGATGAAGAGAAATTCGTTTAGATCATTTCTAGGTATAATTTTGATACCAAATTATATTTTCAGCTCCTATTTAAATTTTTTACCAACTCCATACGGACCAAATTGGTTTACAGGACTACAGAGATTTACATTCGTTTATGTTTTGAAGAGATACCTATGAGGATGAACTTGAGGCAAAAGCTTGTCAAGTCAGAATTTTAAGAATAGAAGGGGGGTGTTAGAGGGTGAAAAACGTAAGAATACATAATATATTTGTATTAAAAAATAGGGCACTAAATTAATGAGAATATGAAAACTAGGTATAGAGATCAAAAAAGTATCCGTTATGGGTCTTCTGTAAGGCATCGAACTCATTTTGGAGAATAATTCTATTTTAAGAGCTCAACATTTGCAGCAGAATGAGCCAAGCAGTGGTGCACCCGAAGGGGAGTGGCTACCAGAGCTAATCCCCCCTGCTTAAGCGTGAAAAAATTAAAGTTTTGTAACATTTACACCGAATTTGATACCCAAATCACTGAAAACCCTCCACCTTCTCAATGAACCTTCTAAAATATCAAACCTAACCTCCGAGAAATGCATTTTTTATAGCTTAAAAAATGTCATTTTTTTCAAAATTTCACCCTCACTGCGTTCAAGGTTTCACGTTTAGCTCATACGTTTAAAAATTTCCAGGTACACCTAGAAGCCTAGCTCTGGATCACAGGCCGAACATTTGGACTCTGAAGCAGGAATTTGACATTTGAAATCAATGCAGTCCGGCTCCTAAGTTGAAGCGTAACATTTCGAATAGGAGCTGAGCCCTGAACTGGGGGCCAAATATTTGGTATAGAAGTAGCATAGCTCTAGAGTAAGAGCCAAATGCTTTAATGGAAGGAACATAACTCTGGAACAAGAGCTTGACATTTGAAACATTTAAAATCAATGAAATCGCGCTTCTGAGCCAAAGTCCAACATTTTTAATAGGAGTCCAGCTCTGGATTAGGAGATAAATATTTGGTAAGGAAGCAGTTCAGCTCTAAAACAGGAGCCAAATATCGAAAGGGAGGGAGGGAAGGAGAAGGAAGAGGAAGGAAGAAGAGGAGCCTTGTTAAGGAAAAGAACTTGACTTGTAACGTCAATGGAGTCTACCTCTGAAGTTGAAGCTGAGCATTCAGAATGGAAGACGTATAGCTCTAGAACAGGAGTTCAATATTTGGAATGGAAAGAACCTAGCTCTAGAACAGGAGTCCAATATTTGAAATGGAAAGAACCTAGCTCTGGAGCAGGAGTCCAATATTTGAAATGGAAAGAACC